>VZTU01019909.1:0-11337 GCA_013400835.1 Zapornia atra | reverse complement strand
GGAGCCTGCTTTGGCAGGGGGGTTGGACCCAATGATCTCTCGAGGTCCCTTCCAACCCCTACAATTCTGTGATTCTGTGACTGCTGTGAGAGCAGGGAATGGTTTTAAAATTTCAGTGCTTATTCAGAATGAGTTTTGAGTGTCATGCAGAACTTATTACAGGACAGGAAAGATTGGTGGGATTTGCAGGTCTGAAGTGTTGCAGTAATGTGACATGAAATAAGCACAAGTTATTATGAATTCTACCAATTTCCATAAAGCAGGTGGTAATTTTTCTTTTTCAGTATTGTAGCAACATTTTACAAGTCTGGATTTGATATGTTGATTTTCTTTTTTATTCATTGGTTTTACACCAGTACAACCAAGTTGGTTTCAATGGAGTATCTCCTGATTTACATTACTGAAATACAGAAGACTCATTTCTTATGGTAAATATATTTCATACGCTATTTTTCACTTTCCTGTTGTTTCAGTTCATTCCATGTGTTGTGGTTTTGAATGGCTGGGTTCTGCTGGAGAAGGGTGGTGGCTGCAGGGGAAGCTTTCTGCTTCTAGCTAGACTCACAAAGTTTGTGAGGACTGTCTCCCATGAGTGGGACCCCATGGTGCAGCAGGGGAAGACTGTGAAGAATCCATCCATTTCCCCCCACACACAGCTAAGAAGGAAGACAATTTATGAGGAACTGATGGAAACCCCCATTCCCTGCCCTTCCCCATGACACAATGGAGTGGGGGAAGCAGAGGGCAAAATCATGAACAAAGTTAAGTTTTCTCAGAAGGGAGGGGTGGAGGAAGGTGCTTTAAGATCTTGTTGCACTTGTTCTTATCCAACTCTGTTTTCACTGTGTGTTTAAAGTAATAAATTAGATAGTTTTCTTTCCTTTATTCTGTGTTGAGTCTGTTTTGCCCATGAAGCGAGTTGCAGAATGATCTCTTCCTGCCCTTATCTTGACCCCTAAGCCTCTCAATATATATTTTATCCCCTGTCCAGCTGAAAATGGGAGTAATAGAGCAGCTTTGGTGGGTGTCTGGTCTCCAGCCAGGGCCAAACCACCACACCATGTGGCATGTATTGTCTTTTTCAGTAATTTAAAAATTTATTTCCCTTTTATCCTTGTACGTGTATGTTTCGTTAGATGTCCCATTTGTTCAGACACTGGGAAAATTCCTAGAAGACTTCTATTCCTAAGAGAGACTTCGATTTCTCTTTCCCACAAAGAGTCAAAAAAACACAAGCAAAGAATGAGTACAAATAAAATGTTAGAAGAGATATACAGATGGATCTGTATAATGGTCTCTCCGTATTTCCAAGATAATGGAGCTGTTAGATCTGCATCAGATCATGCTTCCATATGAGTAGTTAGTATAGTCTCATGTATTGAGAGTTTTTTTAATAGAGTTTTTTAAGCCTATGGTGCTTCCCAGATTTATTTATTCTTTCCTAGTAAGAAGCATCCTGTTTTCTCCTTGTATTGCAGATGCCTCTTCTACTTTATTGACTTTGTGCCTTTATCAGAATCAGCACAGCTTTTAATATAGCTAGTAAGCTTGTCATTAGGGACCTGATGGAACCCTTCCTCAAATTGTAAATAAATTATACTTCATGTACGGACATTATCATGTTTCTCTAGGGGTTTCAATGGCTCCAAGCTTTTGTGATATAGACCATATCCCTTTAGGCAAGATATCCCTTCAGGATATTTCCCTTCAGGCATGATATGCTGGTTGTAGTCATTACGATATTACTTTGACTATTCTCTAAATTACCCCTCATTACTGTACATTTTCTTTGCTTTTCTCATTACAGTTGTAAACATTGTGTGTCTGTTGTGTTTTGAGTCATCCTTACATTCAACTCTTTAATATACAGCTTCTCTCAGTGATTTTTGATAGATTTGAAAAAAAGCCATGTTTCTAGCCGTGGTTAAGTTTAAAAATACAGGGAAATCACAGTATGGCTTGTTATTTAATTTAGTGTGCTTAAGTAACTAGTTAGCCACAGTAGCATATTATAAGGCATCTTTATGGCTCTGTTGGGAAGTATTATGAAAGAAGCCTTGCTCTACATCTTGACTGTCAACTGACCTGGGCTCTGTCAAAGCTATAATAAGAGAAGTGAATTCCAGAGGTGAAGGGCCTTTGCTGAGAATTTCCTGTCAACATCCCCTGACATTTATATTTAGGGACTCAAGTGTTGTAGCTGACCTTAGCTGTCGTGGTGGAACACAAGGGGAGAAGTAGGCTACTTAATTACAGTCATTCAAAACCTTGCCGATGCTTAAGAAGTTCTCTGTTATGATTCCCATTGGGTTACATGATTTCATGGACATGAACACTATTGTCCGTTACATCACATCCTATGGGAGCACATGAGGATTTATTATGGAGAGAAAAATTTGTATGAGCATGTCTTAAGCTGACATATTAAAAAAGTTCTTATGACCTTAATGACTTCATCTTTAGTTCTTTTTAATATAAATGTTATGCCCCTAATACACACATGTAACATACATTTTTGTCAGTACCAGTGTATAATTTCTTCACTTTTGAAGTCAGAGATTTGAATCTCTGTTTAAAAATATCTTTTTTCCTTCAATGCTTGCAACAGTTGGAAGATGATTTATGTGTCTAGTGTTCCTCTTGTCATCACTTTTCATAAGCTCATGGGTTAGTCTTGATTAGTCTCCATTTCTAGCAGTCTTTTCACTCACTGTTCACATATAATGTAGCTTATATTCTGTTTCCATAGAAGACATTATCCTTGTATTTGAATTTGTGTTTCTCAATAAAAGAGATTCTCAGGTAAAATTCCTCTTCCTTTGTACGACTTTGGGTTTTACAAAATTCACTGGTACTGCCATTTTTCTGTAAAGCAGAATTAATAATATAGTAACTCTTGTATGCTTTTGAATCAACCCTCCAATCCTGTACTGCCCACCCCCACCTCCCCTCATCCAATCCTTGATAGTGTTGAAATTTCTCAGGAGTATTAACCTTACTTTCAGGAAGAAACTTGGTACTATGGGGAATTTCAGCATTATTCTTCTAACACTGACTGAATCCCACTTTGGATGTCAGACCATGCACTTTAATAAGAGCATCCAATTATTGAGATATCTCTTTCCTTATTGTTGCATGGACAATTCAGTGGGCACCCCTAGTTGTCATGAAAACAGAATCCAAATTAAACCATGAGATAGTACCACAGTTCTCCTTGAACCACATCAATATCTGATGGAGTTTCTCCTTTAAGCAAAGGTGAAGATATGTTTTTGATCATCATTTATTTCTATATGTTATCCTTTATTTTTTATTAATTTAAGTTATAATTTTGTAGGTACATCTAGTATGTTGACAGGCTAAGTTGTGTTGTACTAAGAATGTCAGATCAGGTATGGCTTTTCCGTGCACTTTCAATGAAATAACAAATCTTTCCTTTGGAAAAGATATTTAGGTATATTCTGCCAGGACAGAGGAAATGTTTGCTTTAGACCTTATGGTTTTATTTCATTTTAGGCCACATCTTTGTCTTACTAGTTTTCTCTTTTTTGCAAAACTCCTTAAAGGATATTCTACAATTAAAGAATTATAAGTTATTTCAAATTTTAAAAAACTACTTGTTGCTTAAATCTGTTTTCTTTCATTATAGAGGGTCCTACTGAATGGATTATTAAATGTTTATACACACATATGCATTTATATGTTTGTGTATAAACAAACTTGTTATTTAGAGATCTTATTCTGTGACTTCAAGGTACAAAATAACATGTTTGAAATAGAAGTCCAGATTTGGGGTCTCTGAAGCAATAATATATTCAAAATTATTTTTTCTCAAAAATATATTCACATATTTTTACTAAGAGTATTTAAACCTACAAAGTCAGTTCAAGAATTTAAAGAAAGCATATACTAATTTCCTCAAATTCTACCTTCAAAATTAAGCACTTTTGCCTTGTACTGAACAACTAATTCTAGATTTAAGCAACAAAGTTCTGAACTTTTATTGACTTTTGTTTTTATTAAGATCAGATGTCACCTCTAAACTACTGGTTGTGACTTTGGAGGAATTACGTACTACAAGCTATTTATTTATTTATTTAATAACATTGCTCGAAGAACTTTAAATGCCAAGAGAGACATTGTTCACAAGATTCTTCTCCAACAGGTATTCTTTAAAACTTCCTTTGATTTTACATTTTTGTTTGGTCTAGGATGGGATAGTTTTGTAATATTTGCAACTTTTATTTTTACACAAATGTCAGGAAATGTGTGTTTCTCTTATTAATGCTTCTAGATGTTGAGGCCACCATTTAAATTGAAATGAAAATATTGTCTCCTGATAGAGACAGTAATTGTCATCATTGATTATTACAAACTACCCAGAAGAGTTCCTGCCTAACAATAAGGAAATTACTCAATTTTTATATTGTCTGCACTTGGTAGAAATCTGAAAGGAATGCCTCTTAATTTTTGGCTTTTAAGATCCATGTGGCATCAGAAATATAAGTTTCTCTCTTCTAAGAGGTAATGGTTAATGGCAGAATACCACTTTATTTCAAGATAGCCAGCACTGTTTTTTCAGTTGTTGGAATGTTATTTTGTTTGTGCTACCTCCCCCTCCCACCTTTGTTTTTTCCCCTCCCTTTTAGAATGATCTGGAATCATGTCAGATTCAATTTGCATGTAGAAATAGATCATTTTACCTCATTAGTTTTTGGCTAACTTGAAGTGGAGTTTCAGTCATCATATAAAATGATAGAGCTGTTAGTCAGAATGAATAGATACAATCATATCTTTTCCCAGTGTTCTTTCTCATGCATAAATGTAGTCTCAGATTAGAGTAATTCAGGATAAGTGAAACATGGTCAGGTTGACTAACAACCAGCAATTAAATCATTCCCTAGTGAAAGATCTTAATACCTTTTAATTCTTGCTATTGGGTTGTATAAATTCAGTATAAATTTAGTACACAGGCTGCCACCAGGGACGTAGGGAACAGCATTAGCTGTATTTGTCAAGCTCTAGCAGAGCATGGTGGAACATGATGGACCCTGTATCTGGAAGTGTCTGTCGTTCTACCCAGAAATCTTTTATGCAGAGCGTTTATGTAAAATATATGAAAATAATAACAATATTATTATCTGTATCAATGAAAATGTCATGCTATAATGGTAAACTACTCGAATAACAAATTTTTACTTTACCTGAAAGCAAACTACACAGGCTTACTCATGTGTGTGAACTTTACCCAGTTACAGAAAGTAATAAGCACTGGTATGAGCCTTTTGTGCAACATGAACTAATCAAGGTAAGAGCACGATTGTCAACTAGTTAGCAAAACACACATCATATAACCTAACCTTGAAAGAATTAAGGTAAGTACTGAACATATGACTACATAGGATATGCCACTAATAAATTGTTTAGAGCACAGAATAAGAGTTTCATAAGGGAAGCCAAGATTCTATGTGTTTCCTGTCTAAGCCTCGCTCTGACTGCAAATGTTACTGGGAATTCACTCTTAAAATGTTGTCTTTTCCTATTTGAGGTTGTTTCAGTGAGCAACTGTTTAAAATTATCACTGTCTGTTGAATAAAACAAGAATCAAATGCTGAAATATTTAAATGTATTCTATATTTTCTAACATGTGCAGTTACAGTTCAAAGCCTGCTAGATTTGAGACATAGCGATAAAAGTCCTCTGTCACATGCAGCACGGCCAGCATTGTGGCAGCACTGCAAACTTTCCCTGTCTGATCTGTCAACCTCTGGAGGGCGTGATGCTCAGCAGCTGATGAAGTGCTCTATGCTGAAACCAAAATTATGGGTTCTAATGAACCACAGAAATGCTTCTGTCTTTGAAATGTGACTCCCTGTCCAGTGAGAAGTGGGCTGTTTTCACAATATTGAACGGCCACTGGATGATAATGACCTTCAATAGCTACAGCTTGGGGCTAGATTTGAGTTTGATACTAAGAGGTGAAAAGCTTTCAAACTCAGTACCAGTCCCCTGAGCTATTTAGTCCTTCCAATGACTTATTTCTTGGTAAACAGAAATCCCTTTTCTCCTCATCACGCTTGTTACTCTGCAGCAGGTTTTGTACAGGCTCTGTATCATATCTTTATGGTAGATTTCCTGTAGAGTTGAACCTTATTCTCTTCTCATTCACACCATCTTGAAAAAAAAAAAAAGAACGTTTGGATTGAAGATTTGTTTTAAAGTCCACCAACATCAATTAACTATGGCTTCACTGGGTTTTGGAGCTTCAGTGAAAAGAATTTGGGCAGCTGCAGGTTTCTTTTGTCAGTTCAATCCTCAGCTCAAACTCAGTGGTGCAGTGCATATTTCTCAGAATTCTAATTGATTAAAGCCAATTCAACTCTCTTGCTAATGTGAGTAGTAAAAGTACATTTTTAAAGCAATATGTGCATGAGGGGACTAAAGAAGGATAACCTCTCAGTCTTACTAACAGCTCAGATTTTCTCTTTGACATAGAAAAAACATTCTGCCCAGGATTATTCTTTTCTCCTTGCAACTTCTGTCTTCCTCTTGATTGAGTAGGTCAGTAATGTAAACTGATAAACTGCTGAGAAACATGATGTAGACATGAAGACTTTCATCAGGCTCATCAGTTTAGAATGGCCTCAGGTGAAAAGCATGAATACCTACATGCTTATGCATGTTTACTTCATATCAGCTATTTGTTAAACATTTCATGATAGCTATAAAATAATAAGGTACTCTGTGCCCCCGTATTTTGGGGGACATACTGTGACACTTTGTATTCACGCTAAGAGCAAAAGCCCTAAAGTATCTTTCAAGTGATGTTTGTATCTAATATATCCCTACCTAACCTGGAGTAGCATCCACACATGTAGGCTGGCAAGCATCGAATAGGTTTCTTTCTTCGAACATTTCTTTCTCTCCATTTTTTTTTTCCCTTAAGCCACTGGCTGATTATTACTGTATTTAGACTATATGTTGTCTTTGCACGTTTACTCCCTTAAAATAATATCCTCTTACAAACAGAATAATACAGATCCATTCAAACATGGCTTGGAATACACATTTGCATTGTACTTGATTGTGAAGACCCTAGTAGGTTGCAAGCATTATCAAACGAAGAATATAAACCATAAAACCTTGTGTGCCTTTGTTGTTGTACTTTAATTCTGTTAATCGCCCTAGGTAAAGATTAGCTGCTGTTGTCAATTTAATTCAGCTTCAAACAAAGCAACAAGGTCACTTTTTTTTTTTTTTTTTTTAAGCAAACAGGATTGAGTTGTCATGTAGTTCTAATAGGCAGCACAGGGAATCATTAGTCCACCTCAGCTCCCTGACTGATGGGCATTTCACTTCAGTCATCTGACTGAGCACTAGTGGCCCAGTACTATTGACACCGTGTCAGAGCTGAGAGAAGATGCCTTAATCGGCTCAGACACTCTCTGCATTGATTTGACAAGTTGCTGTAATGACCTTCTTGTTTTTCTGAAGGATTACTGTTTACCCAGGGAGGTGCTGCGGAGCACATGTGCTGCATTGTCATGGAAACTATTATTGTTGCATCTTGATCCCATTAATGTTGTAGTGTGTGACACTGATATGAGAGACTAAATATTTCCATGAAGTCCATTCCACCTCAGTAATACTAATCACTGACCATTCCTTAGGTTTAAAAATTTGCAGCTGGTTTTGCATAGCTTGACCAACAGGAATTAAAGGGCTGAGGCTGCTTATGGAACTTTTCTCCCCTATTGTGGTATTTTATGAGGCCCAGGGAGGCTCTTTACTCTGAAGGAAGAAAGTGCCACTGTTTTTTGTTGATTTGTTTTCTAATTTTTGCTTCTTGTCCTAGGTAGATTGCCAGTAATTTAGGGTGTTCTGGTTGAAGAAAGAAATAAGATCAAGAAATAAAAAAAACCCCACAAACCCTCATACTTGAGATGTATATCCACCAATGAAAAACAGTATTTTGGAGAGGAGATTGTTAGGTTATGTATGGAACATTTTCATGGATCATGTTGAAAATGTAGCAACCTATAGCTAATTTTTTTTTCACCTATTTCCTTATACCTGTAAGATAATTGCAGAATCACAGAATCCTAGGGGTTGGAAGGGACCTCAAGAGTTTGTCGGGTCCAACCCCCCTGTCAAAACAGCTTCCCTAGGACATATTGCACAGATAGGCTTCCAGATGGGTCTTGAATGTCTACAGAGATGGAGATTCCACAATCCCCCCTGTTCCAGTGCTCTGTCACCCTCACTGTGAAAAAGTTCTTCTGCATATTGGTGTGGAAATTCCTATGCTCCAACTTGAAGCTATTGCCCCTTGTCTTGTCCCCACAGACCATAGAAAAGAGGCTGGCCATTTCCCCTTGTGTCCCACACTTGAGATATTTATAAACTTTAATAAGGTCCCCTCTCAGTCTTCTTTTCTAAGGCTGAACAGCCTCAGTTCATTCAGCCTATCCTCGTAAGGGAGATGCTCCAGTCCTTTAATAATTTTTGAAGCCCTCCTCTGGATTCTCTCCAGGAGACCCCTGTCTTTTTTGTACCTGGGAGCCCAGAACTGGTCACAATACTCCAGATGGGGCCTGACCAGGGCAGAGTAGAGGGGGGGGATCACCTCCTTCGACCTGCTGGCAACGCTCCTTTTGATGCACCCCAAGATCCTATTGGCCCTCTTAACTACCAGGGCACACTGCTGGCTCATGGCAGGATCTTCCAGGCAAGTGGAAGGTTCATCACCTTACAACTCTAAATTCTCCCTTCTTGAGTGTAAGCATATTTTTCTCAGACATTTATGTCTTGCATTTGGTAAATGAGTGTGATCTTTACTATCTCTAAAAATTAGTTTCTTGGTACACCACATTCATAAACATCTTGAAACAAGCATGGTTCCACCCGTGATTTAGGCAAAAAAGAATGAAAAAGAGCCACTGATAATAAAACAAATAATTCTAACTGGTTAGTCCGTAAAACCTGATAGCGATTTTTTGGAAAATGTACTAGAGCAGGCTCTCTTGTAGGCTAGATCTAATGATTAAGCTGCAACAGAAGTGGTTGTTCTGACAAATTTGAGCAATTTCCTGTACATTGATTTTTGATGAGAAGAAAAGAAAATCCCCGAAGTTTTTATGTGGAGAGTCATCTTTCATACATGGCTTAGTAACTGGGAAATATTGTTTGAAAACATGTCGATAGAAGATGAGCTCTTAGCTAGTGGCCATGAGCTGCAAATGAAAGAATGATGCTATAGAAGTAGCACTTTAGGAAAAGGGGGTTTTATCTGAAAATTAAGAATTATTTCAGTTTTATTCTTCATTCTTCATCTTACATGTTGCAAGGTTACCCAGGCTTAGGACCTCTTATATCATGAAGATATTTTACTGAATGCAATGTTGAAATCCATGCCTAGCTGCAGTAACATCTACCATTTCTCTCTATGCAATCCAGTACACAATCATCCAGTCATCAGCTAACAGTTTGGGTTATTGAAAGATGTGTCTTATTGACTTCCTTGTTTAAACTAATGAATAATGAAATGCCTTTCACAATATTTGAGAAAGTACTAAGTATTATTTCCCATGTCACACAATGAGTTTTCATCTGATCAGAGTCTCATTAATATTTCTGCTTTGATTCAAAGTTTTCTTGGCAAGATATGGTTACAGTTTCTTAACACTTCATTGCATGGTACAAAATACTAAATGCTCTTTGTGGCATTCTCCTTTGAGAATGCAAAAATCACAGATTTTGAAAGATGTATTTTCCAGAACACAAGCTAGAAAGGTTTTCCAGTAACATAATCTGGAAACAGAAATACAAACTTCTAAGGTTTTTCCCATTGATTAACTACCTAAAATACTTACTGTCAAAGACGGTTATGATTATATTTTCCTTTCTGTGGAGAGGAATAAAAAATTCCCAAGTATAGAATGTCCTGAAATCTTGAGAGGCAGAAATCTGTGGGTATTTCTTGGCCTCTGAGGTCATAATTAATGAGGAAAACGTTCTCTTCATGTTAAGAAATATTTTTCATTTGGACTCTGCTCTTTACTTAAACCAGACTAAGTTTATTAAATGACTTCTGTCTTAGAAGACATTTGTCAGGTTCAGATTCTGAGCTTTTGTTTCCTTGGAACTTCCTAATTCTCTATTATGACAATGAAAATTCTGGATAGCAGTAGTTTAGCATTGCTTAGCAAATTCATCTTGCCATGAGTATGCTCTGGAACTGGTCAAGGTCTGAGTCTACAAGGAAGCACTCTCTCCCTTGCTTGACTTTCAAAGATGTTTGCAACTCTGAGCTTGCTTTCTAACTCTTGGAATAGTAACCATTGAAAGCTTTTGTATGGTAGTACACAAGACTACTAATCATCACAGTTTTTAGTTTGTCTTTCACGGTCGTCTTTCCAGACATTGGAACTGCCCAGGGAAATGGTTGAGTTACCATCCCTGGAGGAATGTAAAAGAAGTGTAGGTGTGATTCTTAGGGACAGGGTTTAGTGGTGGAGTTGGCAGTGCTATATTAATGGTTGGACTTGGTGATCTTAAAGGTCTTTTCCAACCTAAATAATTCTATGATTCTATGCAGAAGTGTGCTTGGTTCCACTGGAAAAAAGAAATTACCTTACTGGGACAAAATATGGTTCCTTTATCTTCTGCATTCAGTCCAATATTCAGGCAGTCGCTCGTTACATAAAACAGGAATCCAGGAATTCTTCCTTCTATGATCCCAACAAACATGCCATTCTTTTATGCCATGTCTACTTACTTGTTTAGCAAAAATACAGCCTTAGGTTTTCAACACTAAATAACCAGGCATAAATAAATATAATTAGTAGAATTCCATACTTCAAAAATTTTTAGAGGTTAAATAAATGTAATTAGTAACATTCAGTATTTTAAAATTATTTTGGGGTTGTTCTTGTGCATTTAGAAATGTATTTATGTGTGAGATATATACATATTTCATGTAATAAATAAAATGCTTTTCTATATAGGAAAGTCAGACAGGAATAGAATAGGTACTATGTTGAAGTAGATTCTTTGTAGTTCAGTTAATATTACAGACTTAAAATGAGTTTAAGAATTAAAATGAGTTTAACTATAAAACTGCTAGTAGACATGTTGCCTAGTGTATTCATATTGCATTACCTGCAATTCAAATTAAAGACTAAGTGAATGTAGGATTATTGCATCACTTTAAGTTGAAACATGTTTCAAAGTGATAACTCAGCATAATAGAAGAATACCTATGTGGCATTAGAATATTGATTTAGCTAGGAGAGATACTGCATGCAGCCAAAATAGCACTTAATGATGTTGACATTT
>VZTU01019908.1:0-22365 GCA_013400835.1 Zapornia atra | reverse complement strand
TTTATTATCACTGTGGTGTTACCATGTTGTCTGCCCAGGGTTCAGGTGATTTAAGTTAGAAATAGAAGCCAGAGTTATACCTGGAGGCTTATGAGGCTTTTTTACTCACTGGCACACATTCTCTTTTTCATGGTCTGACAGTGGGTTTCTTTTGTTTGTTTGTTAGTTTTTGGTGATGGTGGTGGTTGTTGTTGTTCTTGTTGTTTTGTGGGCTTTAAAAAAAATTATTAGCTTGTTGGAAAATAAGTCAATCCTAACTTACTGGAATTTTCACCTTTTTCTTTTGCATTGGTAGCCCACTGTCCTTCACATCCCATTCTGTAAAATGTGAATGAACTTGTCCTTATAATGGTAAAAATATCATATCTAATTGAAACCATAGTTGAAATTTAGATCAGCGAAATGTAATTGTCTGAACCAAAGCTCTTCCAGGACACCTGGTTTTTCTCCTGCTCTTACAGAGCTTTGCATGGGATCGTTAGTGACCACATGTAGTCAGAACTTCATTTTCCATCTCATCTGAAAGATACCACCTCCAGCAGTACAATAGCCAACACACATGCTGGGGCACAAATTGAGAGATAGTCTATTAACAGAAATGTTGACAGTCTCTCATAGCACCTTGCTGTTTGTTGGGTGCCTCTTCTAGCATGACCCTGATTATGTGGCTGTAGGTAAATAATTTATGTTCTGTATTAGATTTCTGTGTCTGTATATGTAGTGGCTTCTGACTGTTCTCTCAAAATAGCACCCCTTCCTTAAATCCATTCCCTCTGTACTGTGAGTTCTCTGTCCTGCACTGAAGGAAAATAAGAATCTGATCTTTACAATCTTTAAATGAAATGACTACCCCATACAGACATTTTATAAACTGTTCCACAGTCATAAAAATATCACCAAAATTACAGTCTTGCTAGAACATAATCACCCATTTCAAAGCTCTCTTTCATCAATGGACATTCCATATTCCCACTCTTCCAGTCGATTTCACATCCACTGGCAATCAAGCAGTTAAACATAAAAATTAAGGGTGTTTTTCAGTCGTAATACCTGGTGAAGCCCTAATTTCAGGTTATGACTGTACCATGTACCCAGTTACTTGTCAAATCCTCCATTTCACAGTTCTGGAACAGTGTGCTGTTTAATTGGAGCTATTCAAGCTATTAGTTATTTACACTGGCAGAGAAAGAACATTAAAAAAAAAAAAAAAAGTCCATGCAATCCCTAAGGCAGGTTGAAAGGACTGAATGAAGCACATATTTTTCCTTACACACTCCTGTGCTCCTGTGAATTTGATGCAGTTGTCAAACAATGTCACTTTGACACACAGTAGCACCAGATAATCAGATTACAATGAAAAACAATAAAAAGGGAATTGAGCTGGGTCATTCTTGACCCACTCTTTCTTTCACCCTGGGGACCTTTCAAAGGTATCTGATGACAGTGCAGCCAGAGGGCAATGTCTTTGAATAACTCAACAGCTGCATCAAATAAAAGTCAGCTCTGCTTTCCTTCCATCATGGTATTTTCCATGCTAATGTCATGTCTGCTGAATATTTGTCCTTCTCTGCCACTTACTTTTTGTTAGCCTTACAGAAGATGAAACTATAGCTGTGGAAGTCTAGAAAGCATTCATATTACTGTGAAAAATGCAAGAGAAACACATTTACCTTAATAACTATGCATCAGTCTTCAGTTTATTGGAAGAAATTCAAGTTACCTTCGCTAACTCTGGACTTGACGAGGGATGTGTTCTGTAGGCAGTACAAGAATTGATGCCTCACTGTTTATGCAACCAAGGTAGGGCATTTTGCATTGTTTCTTAGTAGTGAGCTTGGGTTCTTTTTAAAGTATCAGTTAAATCTCATTCCCAAATTGGGAATACTTTTGCTTGGGCTACATAACATGTCTGTAAACCAATGCCCTACTATCTACACAAAAACCCCCTGCTCCTACCTTCAGCTGCCTGTGTGAAATTCATTGTTATATCTGAGATTCTTACAGAGTCAAACTCCTAACTCTCCATCCATAAAGCCAGAGGCATGTTGAAGTGACTGCTACTGCCCATGTCCAGGAAACCAGAATTATCAAAGCAGCATTGAGCCTGCGTCTCTGTGCACTTACTACACAGTGGTTTCTTCTGTCCCAAACATCAGTGTCTCAGAATTGCCTGCTTTTTAACCTCAGGTTTAAATTGCCTAAAGCAATTTGGTAAATCCTTGGATATCCATTATATCCAACAGTTTGTAAAAAAGGCTAAATTTACAAAGCTCTGAATGATCTAGGATCACAGGACTGAAAGAAAAGACAAAAAAATCATGAACGTGTACTGTATTCCCCAGACAACACTGAATTGTTCTCACTGATCTATGATCTTAAGGAATTCTTTTTCTAGTTTGAACTAGTTAAATCAACAGTGCTCTCACCCACCTTATTATATTTCATTAATGAAAAACTTTAAAAATTATTTTCTGGTCCCCCTGTTATCAGTTTCCTCTTTCGTCCATCATTGCAACTCTTTTTGTCACTTTATCATTGCTATTTCTAGGTGGCTTCTAAGGGATACCAGGTGTCCCACTACCTTTCTTTTGTTTCTAAATACTTTTTAGTCCATTCCTATAGATGTTTGCAGTTGATTCCATAGCTGTTGTCTCCGCTTTCTGTGACAAGAGTTTGTTGACCATGACTCTATTAATAACATGTATTCCCACATAGGAATTTCGTCCCTAGCTATGTCACCAGAAAGTAAATAAATAAATCATAGATCTAAACTTCTGTATCTTGCTAGTCATGTGGTTGAATAAAGATAAGCTGAGTGACTGCTCCATCAAAACCTAACTTCCTCTATTTGGAGGTTTGTGTAGATGCTACAGGTGACTGATGGTTTTCAAAGGAAAACATTGCTTGGAAAATAGTTTTATTTCTCACTTCAACACTTCCACAAGATTTCTTCTTTAATAAATTGTGTGTGTTTGTTTGCTTCTAATTATTTTTTTTTTAGATCCTTCTGGCAAGTACTGAGCTTATGTTTTGCTGGCAAGGAGCACTTCCAAGTCTCCCCACTGTTGCCTATCCAGTTCTCTTGTGCACTTCATAAAGACAGCTCTTCTATGCATGGCATGCCTGGGAGATGCTTCAGGTAAAGCTTTTCTATTAAAGATTACTGAGGGAAAAAAATGTCGGATACACCAAAAGGCATTTAGTAGCCTCTGGAGATCTTTAATAGCAGTTTAATTCCTGTTCAGTTTGGAATCCAATAAAATTTTTCAGGAGTTAGGTATTTGGTCAAGGCTCACAAATTTCTAATTTTCTCTTTCTTAGCTTATATAATGAGGGTATTTTATATGTAGCTAATGACCAACTTTCAGTTGGATTAATTTAACAATACAATGCAAACTGTAGACCAGTAGAGACTGAATCTTCTTCATGAAGTGCTGTCCGTCAGATTGGGGGATGGACATATGAAGTTGTACCCTATGCTCAGCAGACATCTGGCTAACATTAGATCATCTCAGAGGACCTTGTGTAAGTTTGTTCTGGATAGGAGGGGAACTATCCAGAGTGTCACAGACAGGCATTAGGAGTGGGCCCATACAAAGCTCACAAAGTTCAATAAGGCCAAGTGCAAGGTTCTGGATCTGTGTTAGAGGAATCCCCAATATCCCCAATACAGACTGGGGGATGAATGAATCATTACAAGCCCTGTGGAGAAAGACTTACAGACACTGGATAATGAAAAATGAGCAAGGAATGGGCTCCTGCAACCCAGCAAACCAATTGTAACCTGGGCTGCATCAAAAGAACTGTGGCTAACAGGTCGAGGGAGGTGATTCTACCATTTTTTTCTGGTCTTGTGAGACCATACCTGGAGTATTGTGTCCAGCTCTGAGGTCTCCAACATAAGAAGAACATGGTCCTGTTTAGTCAAAGGGTTAGAACTCATCTAAGAAGAATCATAGAATCATTAAATCATACAATATGTAAGGTTAGAAGGGAATTTTAGAGGTCATCTAATTCAAGCCCCTGCAGTAAACAAGGACATCTTCACTATATCAGGTCACTCAGAGCCCCATCAAGCCTAACCTCCAGGGATGGGGCCTCCTCTACCTCTCTGGGCAAACTGTTTCAGTGATCCACCACATTCATATTAAAGTATCTTTTCTTAATATCCAACCTAAATCTCCCTTTTTCAAGTTTAAAACCATTACACCTTGTCCTATCACTACATGCCCTTGTGAAAAGTTCTTCCCCAGCTTTCCTATAGTCACCTTTCAGGTTCTGGAAGTGTCCGTAACCTTCTCTTCTCCAAGCTTAACAAACCCAACTCTCAGCCTAGCTTCACAGGAGAGGTGCTCCAGCCCTTTGATCTGCCAACCTTAAAGAGCTCAAATTCTCTTTTACCTTCTCCTGTTATTTGCACTTAGTATCTTGTTACACAAAGTTTGAATACAATTATTTTTTTTAATTCCTATTCATCTGTAAGTAATATAATCCTTTCAGTCATCCTTTAACGTGTATTTTCTTTTTGTTCTCTGCCACATAAACATGAGCTCTAGTATTTCCACACCTGCAAACAGATAGTGCTATATGAGAATAGATACAAAGAAAAAGAGAAGCAATTTTATGTTTTGTGGTCCTTTAACATCTTACCTCCTTTGTCTCACATATTGATTCCAGAAAAATTAAAAATAAATTAATGCATAAACCTATTCACACACATTCAAAAAGAAATTCTGAAAACTTTAAAGAGAAATTAATCCCATGTGGCAGAATTTTATCATGGTTGACCTAATAAATTCTAGTGTTTCCTAGGAAGCTTTTATGTTTTATTATGCAAATCTACAGGAACATGAATTGTTGACCAAATAGACTCTTCTGAAGCTGCTATCAAGTCAATGAGTATTTAAGAATGAGTACTTCACCATGCATATGGTTGACAAAGCAGACAATAGGAGCTTCTTTGGAACACTTGTCTATTGTACCGAGGGATCTTGGTGCTCATACGTGCATAAGTTATCTTTTTAATTGGTTCTGAATTCATAGTACATCTTTTATTAAAAATTTGTTTTTTCTTTTCAATAATCTAATAACTCAATCCACTTTTATTTGTTTCTTGTAAACTATCAAGAAAGGAATAGCTTGATATAACACCATTTAAACAAAAACACTCTCAGCAATAATGACAACTTACTTTTTTCACAGCAAAATCAAGAAGTTTTAAAGTACACACTCCAAGACGTCCAGAGATAATGAGATGATAAATGCTATACTTCAACATCAGAAATCATGCAAGTGCACACTCAAAATTATTCAGCTTTCTAAGTCAGTGGAGTCAAAGGCATTACTACTTTCTCAGCATCCTGGAAGGTTTATGTTCATTTGCTCTTTGCTAGAGTGTAACATTGTGTTAAGAAAAAGGCCTTCACATAGGATTGTGACTGGGCAGCAAAGAACTGTCTGCTTTCTCTCAGCTTCTTCACTCTGGGACAGATGGAAAGACTGAAGAGAGGAAACTTCCTCCTCTTCATAAAGGCAATAAAAGATGACCACGAGGGGGAGTGTCTCTGGAAGGTAGAGTTCCGGAAAATACAGTGAGGGGGTAAGTGATAGCATGAAGAGAGTTCAGGAGTTCCTGGTAAGACAAGGCTTTGGATGGACTAAAAAGTAAAAGGTTTTTCCTAAATCTGGAGAGGGAATGACAAGGGTTTGAGCCCCATAAAGAAGGTGTTGGTTTGAGAACAAGCCTGAAAAGAACCCAATTATTCACCATTTAGCATGGGCACAAATTGAAATAGAGGAAAACATTTAAACATGTGAAAAAACAAATTTTTTTTTTAAATTAATTCTATTCTATTGTACGGGTAGATTGACCATTAGAACAGATTTGGGGTCTCCATCCTTGGGCACAAACAAAACCTGACTGCACTTGGACCTGGACAACCCACTCTCGCTGAGCATGCTTTGAGTATGGGCTTGGACTGGATGATCTCCACAGATGTCCTCCACTCTCAACTATTCTGTGATTCTGTGGTTAACACAGCAAACAGGCAAAATGTTTTCTCTTGAATATTAACCAGTTCCTGTCCTATTTATTTTTCAAGGATTTGTGTCCAATTTGTGTTCCAGTAATACTTAGTTTTAGAGATTCACAGCCCTCTTGGGAGTGGTTACACTGATTTATTAGATCTTATTTGATTGTTTAGAATATTTTTGTTTAATTCTGCTTCCTCATTTTAAACATTTTTTGTACAGTGCAGCTGTGTATTTTAGGACTGTAATAGAAAGCAGCAACAGATATTTAAATGCATCAACATTATCTGGTACCTATAATTAGCTGCCACAGGGAGCTAACAACATTATCATTACTCTAATTAATAAACTATATTTTCCTACCTGAGTTCACAATGTCCATTTGCTAATGCCAGTATTGTTAATCTTGATGGCCACTCTGGTGTTCTTTCAGTACCTATTGTAATAAAGCTCTCCATTGAAGCCTGCTGTGACTGTTGACATGCATTATAATGCCAGCTTAATTACTGAACTACTAAAATGTACATGTTCTTATATGTTTACAACTTTGAAGCGTTTCCTTAATATGTACTACCAAGAGAAAGAGAGGAAGAAATTTGAAGTTTTCTTTTCAGTCACTTTCTATCACTGATGGGGTGATATTGTGCAATATGAACTCTAATTGTGGAGTAGCTGAGACTTTTTTTTCAAGATGAGTACTTCATTTAAGAATCATGTTACAAGTCCCCTTCTTTCTCTTCCATTTCCATATTTCCACATTTTAGTGACAGTCCGACAAATGCAGACAGGAAAGTCAGATGATACCTGCTAATCATAACATTATTATTAATATGTTAGAAACAAAACAAAAAGCACTTTAAAGGCAATGATGGGCTATTCACACATGCCCAAGAGTTGAACTTTGATCAAGATAATCAACCAAGGACAAAAAAACGGTTATTGTTCTATGCAGCTCACATTTTTCTGGCAGTATCATGCTGTTAATATGCTGTGGGGAGGTACAGAGTCACTGATCATTCCGAAGAGGATAGACAATTTTACTTGTAACTTAACCTTGATGTATTTCTAATACTCTTTTGCTTCAGAAATGTACTTCTAAGCAACTTCTTGTATAGATTTATAATTTTCATTCTGAATATATATACACATATACATTTATATGTAAAGTGGTAGAAAACCATGAACTTTGTCTGAAAAAAAAACCCAGCTAAGAACATAATGTAAATTAAGACCTTCCATGAAGGTGTGTTAAATGAACAAACTCTGTAATAGATGCACTATAAATGTCAGCAACAAAGCTAACAAATGCTGTATGCTCTTCACTAACATATTAGAATTCAGTATTTGAAACAAAGCCAGTTGAAACACTGAAAAGAGTTGCCAAATGCCTGTTGCTCTGGATTTGCACATCCATTTAAAAAGAAGGGGAAAAAAACTTGTCAGGGACCTTGCAGGAAATTTCTCAAAATCCTACTGCACTTGGGGGTTTTATCTATCTATCTATCTATCTATCTATCTATCTATCTATCTATCTACCTACCTACCTACCTACCTATCTATTTTTTAGAACAGCTATCATCTTTCCTCTTCAATTCAGAAAATTAAAACTGTATGTGCAATCCATCAAAGTTTCAACTGAGCACTTAATAACTCTGTCAGTGATTATCTTGTTTACGAGATCCTCTCAGATGCTTTCAATTTTGCCTGCTTTATCCTTTTTCCTCCCCTTAGCTTCCTAACACTATACAAAGTGTAATTTAACTTATTTCATCTAATCATTTTCAGTTATTTTCTCATGAGCAGTCCTTAATTGCAATTGGAGTAGCATTCCCATAAAACTCTGAATGCTACTACTTATTTAAATTGTACTATTTGGAAATTCACTGCTTTTGTGTTAGATGAATTTCAAAATTTAAGTACAGTGTTAAGTGCTGAATATCAAACTGTGTAAACTCAGCAAAGCCATTTTTGGTAAAGTAACTTAAAGAAATGTAGCAGCAGACAGAACGTAATTCTGGCCTTACACCTTTACCACTTATTAAAGTACCATTTACTTCACTGGAATTTCTGATGAATCTCTGAAGAAGCATCATCTACCAGTTAACAACTATGCATCGATGGCTAAACCCAGAGGTTAAAAGTACGCACAAAATTGCCGCCTTCACCTCAGAATGATCAAATGCTGAAAAGCATTAGTCAAATGTTTTTCTTAATAGGATGTTAATAAATCTGAACATTGTCAAAACATTAAAAAATAGTTCTGTTTACTTTCTTCTTGTTTTAAGAAAAGAAACTGGGCGTTAAGCAATAATTTCCTCATAGGTTTTCTGAAAACACATACATCTTGATTACTTTGAAACAAACCTAAATCATGTGGTAGTGCAATTTTTACCTTCAGACACTACCATCTGGTGTTAAAAATCCACTACTGCAAAGACTGACATCACTTTTATCTGGTTAAATGGCTTGAAGACTTTTGAGGGTTTTTTTCTGATTAAACTTTTTTTTTTTTCTTTCTCCTTGGGCTATTGACGATGACTTTATTCTGTCTATTTCAAGGAAAATAATTTCATGAAAAAATTAATATTTATGCACACAGTGCTGGTGTAGGAATCTGTTAGAGTCTGATGAAAAAAGGAAGAGCTATATCAACATAACTATTTCTGGAGCAGTTAGGTCATATTTCAAAGTTTTTAGCCTTTTTTATTTTTAATGATCTAGTAGGAATAGAAATCCTTATTTCAAATTATAATTGTTACCAGAGTCATTACACGTTGCTGAACTTACCATGGTTTTATTGGTTTCGGTTTCATTTGAGAACTCCCACTGGCATGACTTTGAAACATATACTGAAGCCAAGTTTCTTTTTGTCTTACCTGTCTCTCAACATTTTCCCTCAAATCATAATAACACTTCACTGTGACGGATGTTACTGCACAGGAGTGCTACAAACTGTATTGATCAGAAGCATTCCAGGCTGCTTTGTCAGGTGCAAGTAGTTAGAATGTGAACCAAGACGGCTGCTCTACACTCACACTGTTGGGAGCAATGGCACCAAGCAAAGTAATTACTGAAGGTTGTGCTCAAAACACACAGTGCAGAGTTGTGCTCACACACTTCCAAGAGATGATTTCTTTTGTTTCTAAAATGGGTCCAGGTCATTAAGCTTGTTAGGCAGGACATCTTGGTACATGCTGTGCTCTCTGACAGTAGCACCACTGTAAGGTGTTTATCTGAACCCTTCATTCAGTGGTACTAAAGGGAATGGGACAACATCAGTGCACTTCTACATAATGTCGTAATTAGGCTTACAGTCAGAGTTGGGCAGTTTAGGACAAGTTTCTGCTCAGGAGGGAGGGTCATTTTGCCCATTCAAAAGAACATTACCATCCACTAAAATTGTTTGGTTGCTGTGTCCTGTTAATTCAGGAGTTTTGACGGTGATTTTGCTCTTGCTCCTAAAAGAGTATGTATACAGGGATGACACACATCCCACTAATTATGGATATTTTCCTACCTATTACATTTCTATTAGATAATGAAGACACCTAAGGCACAGTGCATATGAGTAAATTATATTTTCCCAGTGAGATGAAAGGCACCTAGGTCTCTAGTTCAGGTAGAGATGTCTGCAACAGTATCCTCTGTATTTATTAGCCACATTGTCATGGAATCATTAGGCACCCAATTTTTCCCCTGTTGCCTTCCAAGATGGGCATAACAGATGGCATTATTTTTTGTCTGTGTTAATTTTCCATTCTATCCCTGTCAATATGCACACTTATGAATGAATTTCAGCCTGTCAGCCTTGCAGAACACTCCACAAAGTATTGCAAATAGGTACTGACACACATTGGCATCATTTGTTCATTTATCTCAAAGCAATCACAATGAATTCAACTAACATGCACATACATACCATATTAATAGGCAGCCTTCAACACATCAATCAATACTTTAATATATTTCCCCTTCAGTTACTCCACTCTTCCACAAACCTGTTCCCTCACTTATATTAACTCATGACACAGACACCTCATGGAAACACTTTAAAAAGTGAACTTAGTGTTTGAAGATCTGTGATGTGTTAAAGTAATTTTACAGCATGCTAAGATATGTTTTCCTGATTTTTAGGACCTGCCTAGCAAGAAAATGTTTTGGTGTGCAGTAAGGACCAATGCTACTTTGGAAGGCAATCATCTATTCAACGCTATACCCATACTCGGTTTATGAACATACTCCTGAATATTTTAGTTCTTTTGCACTTAGGTGAGAAAACAGGTGCAGTTATACAGACCAAGCCTTCCCTAAAAGCAGGTATTGAATAACGAAAGCTCCAGTTCTGGAAGTATCCTAGATAACACATTTTGCTTTCTACAGTTCTAGGGGCAGGATTGAGTGGTTGATCTACCTTCTACTTTCCCCTAATGTTTCTTAGTAGCTTTCCCGGGAAGGAACTTCAGCTCAAAGAAATAGTCATAATTTCTTTTTCCTCTCTTTGTTTCGCATTTCTATGTTAAGTAGGAATTATTTTTTTCTCTGACCAAATGGTGAATCTAAGTTATTGGTCTTAAATCTAGAATCACAGAATCATAGGGATTGGAAGGGACCTTGAGAGATCATCGGGTCCAACCCCCCTGCCAAAGCAGGCTCCCTAGCTCATGTTGCACAGATAGGCGTCCAGACGAGTTTTGAGTCCAGAGAAAGAGACTCCACCACCTCCCTGGGCAGCCTGTTCCACTGCTCTGTCACACTCACTGTGTAAAAGTTCTTCTGCATGTTGGTGTGAAACTTCCGGTGCTCCAATTTGCAGCCATTGCCCCTTGTTCTATCTCCACAGACCACTGAAAAGGGGCTGGCCAATTCCCCCTGCATCCCATGCTTAAGATACTTATAAACATTAATTAAGTCTCCCCTTAGTCTTCTTTTCTCTAGACTGAACAGTCCCAGCTCAATCAGCCTTTCCTCATAGGGCAGATGTTCCAGACCCTTAATCATCTTCGTAGCCCTTCCCTGGACTCTCTCAAGGAGGTCCCTGTCTTTTTTATACCAGGGAGCCCAGAACTGGACACAATACTCCAGGTGGGGCCTGACCAAGGCAGAGTAGAGGGGGAGGATCACCTCCTTCGACCTGCTGGACACACTCTTCCTATGCATCCCAGGATCCCATTAGCCTTCTTAGCCACCAAGGCACACTGCTGGTTCATAGCCAACCTGTCATCAATCAGGACCCCCAGGTCCTTCTCCACAGAGCTCTTCTCCAGCAGGTCATCCCCCAGACTTCAAGATTCCTCCTATTCACCATCCTTAATATTTATCTCTTCAAAAAGAAAAGTACACAGCTATATATCATGCTGTTTGTAAAGACTTTACGTATAAGACTCATAGACTTTCCTGTAGGAAAGCCCATGTGGGAAAATTTTAGTGCTGGAGTGTTTTTGATTTTGCTCCAGATACTTTTGAAAGGCTATTTGACCATCTGGCATAACATCAACCCAAGATTGTGGAGATATTTAATTGGATTTAACTAATCAGGTGCAGAATTATACATCTGAGTTACCAGCTCTTAATAATCCCGAGAGATATGGGCAATTTGTGGCAAAATTAACCTTAGCTTCCTAAAGCAAATACTTAAAAATCTCTCAATTGACTGTGGAGATCTCCAAGAACAGGTGACAGAGGCTAACTCAGACATAGTCACAACATTGTAATACAAATTCCAACCCTACTATATTTCCTAAGTTTTCCATTTAGCAAGTTGCTTTACTCTTGTATTTTGTCTCCAAATGTTTTGCTCTGTAGCTTTCCATGCAGCTTTTACTAGTAACATTGTGGAGTCTCTATTCCTCTGAATTTTGAACAGTACCCTTAATCTGGCTCTGTCTTGTGGAAGACTGATATTTTTGTTTATAATTGCTATTTCTTTGATTTATTTTCATAAGGGTCTTGTGTTTCTTTAGTTTTTCTGTCACAGGAAACTTTCTTCTAGTTGTAGATAAGAAAGACAAGGAAGCTGGGAAAGGACTATTTGGAAGGGTATGTAGTGATAGGATGAGGGGAATGCTTTTAAATTGGAAGGAGGTAGATTTATATTGGATATTAGGAAAAGAATTCTTCACTATGAGAGTGGTGAGGCACTGGAACCGCTTGCCCAGGGAGGTGGTGGCTGCACCCTTCCTGGAGGTGTTCAAGGCCAGGTTGGATGGGGCCTTGAGCAGCCTGGTCTAGTGAGAGGTGTCTCTGCCTCTAGCAGGGGGTTGGAACTTGATGATCTTTGAGGTCCCTTCCAACCCAAACCATTCTATTCCTCTATAATGTTTGTGCATCCTCCTGGATCAAAAGTGTCTTATGTAGTCAGATTCTGTTTCAAGGAGTTGAATGACTTGGGATGTCGTCTTTGATTATTTTCTTCCTATAGCATTAATAGGGTGCAGTTTCAGGCATGGTTAGCTCCCCAGGCTTTGTTCTAAGACAAATGCCAAAATAATAATAGAACAGCTTCTTATGTCACTTTTCCTCTTCTCTATTAAAATGTCATCTAAAAACCATATGCTTTTTTCCCCTTGCCTATCCCTCTTAATTTCTCTCTATTATTTACCATATGACTAAATAATTAATTCTGGGTACATTGTGTTTACACTTTTGTTTCATGCTGCCGTCTGTCTCATTCTGCTGGATGAAGCACTGAGGGGCAAGAGCTTCTATCAGAATCCATTTTTAAGGAAAAGACTGTGTTGCGCTGGTGCAATATGCAACTTTTAAAATAAAATGTTCTACAGAAGTCATATGCATACCAGGAAAACAGAGGTGTAGACACTAATTAGCAAAACTCTAAACCTCCTGTCTCTGTGTGTGTGCGCTGCAGGGAAGAGGAGGGAGCTGAAGAAACCCTTGGTCTCTTGCCTATTCTTTAGAACATTAACTAAAATTAGAATTTTTAAGAGCATTGTAAATGTGATTGAACAGATTCAGGGTTCTAAATAAGCCTCTTTTTGCTACTAACTTTTAACCTTTAATAATTTTGTCTAGTTTTTCCATGACATGACAACTGTTCCCCACTATCTTTTCAGATGCTTCTCTGTTTCTCCGTTTGCTCATGACTGCACTGCTGACCTTTAAAAAAGAGCTGGATTACAGGAGTGTATTAACAGCTTATGTAAAGATGTACTGTCATTCAGTTGTATGCACTTCTAGTTCTTTAGGAAACCATGTGTAATGAAATATATGATGGATTAATATTACTAATGATACAGTTTAAAGAATTCTCTTCCTCTCTTTCATGCCCCATCTCTTTCTGATTATAAAAATGCGAAGAAGGAAAAGCTTTAGTAAGATATCATTTTGACATCACTGAGAGAATTTTGACCAAAGCCTGATTCCTTTATATCCAGAAGTCCAACTCTCTGGTCTGACCAGACACTGATCTACGTATGAACATTGACCCATGTGGAAAATAGGTCCCCATGCTCAGGTCTTCAGAAAGAAGTTTTGGTTGGGAGAAACAGAGCAGGGCTGAGCTTCACAATACCTGAGTTCCCTTCTTGTCACTGGAAACTAGTATAAGCTTAGGGAAGATACTTCAAGCCTGAGATTTGCACTATAAATCCTTTTAAGCAGGCAGTAGTACTTTATAACCTATGCATTGTGCATGTTTGGGTGATACTTCTGCAAGACTACTGGCAGTATGATAACTCAAATGACAACCAAAAAGAGCACATTTATTTCAAATTTACTTTCTCTTTAGAATCTCAAAAACCAGTAAGGGGCAGATAACTATTGTTTTTATTTTTTCTGTAGAAATCATTCAGATTGATAACTGCCATTTTCACATGTGTCATTACAGAAAATTAACATCACAGTTAATTAGCATTGTGAAACTCTACCAATTTTTTCATCATTTAAAGCTATTTATATGTTTCATGTTTTGTACTTGGAACCTGGAGATATTTGCCAGAAGTGTTTGGGGATGTGAAAACTGTGAAAATACTAAATTTGTAACAAAATGTCAGCAGATTTACACTTTTTCATCACTGCTGTTTGACTGTAGCTGTAGATAGGAGGAAAGGACTCAAGTGTGGGATAGAGAAAGCAGATGAGTTAGTGCATCTGCAGCCTGAAACTGATGATACTACTCATAGCCCTCTTACAGACATTTGGATGGGGCTGACCAAGTTGTTTCAAGGAAATTGGTCAGAATCAGAACAAAATGTATAACTGTACCTTGAAGTGAGGGAACTGAAACCTGTCTGTCTCATATCCAGAAATATTTTAAGTAATGCTGGTTTTTTTTTAAACCAGAACAGCAATATAAAAATGTAAGAATCATGGAATCATTTATGTTAGAAAACTCCCTGTTAAGGGCAGCAAGATGCTGTCATTATCAGTCCTGTTGTGTTCCGTGCACTAAACTATCATGATTCAGATTCACAAATGACAAAATACACTTTCAACCTAGTCACGTTCCTTGAACTACCACAGCCTCCTTAAAGGAGTTTGGTTGCATTCAATGAGTACTACCATGGCTGGCTCAAATGAAAGTGTGTTTTATTTAAGCAACAGACACACAAATTCTTTTGTTTGCAGGGATTTACTGGCAAAGCGCTTGTGAATACCAAGGGTCTTAACTGCTACCATGTCAAAAAGATATATAGTGACTCTACAGAGATTTCTAAGTTTCCCTGGGGAGGCACTTGGCATGACCAAGTGTTAGAATTGTACCTAAAGCTGTCCCCATGGGGGAGGGAAGAGTCTTATCCCAGGGATCAGAATAGTACGCAATGATCCCGTACACAATGGTATCTTCCCAAGTGTGATGTTATCTTCCGTAATACATCTCAGATTTGGGGCTTTGTTAATATTATTTCTTATCTCTAAGGTGGAGTTTGAGTGAATCTAGTCATACTTACCTTTAATTTGATTGGCGTAAAATTCTTGTGCTTCACATTTAAAGGTATAGACTAATTCAGAGCACAGACTCGGTGGGAAGTGGTTGTGCCTTGGAGGCCTTTGGGATGGAGGTGTGATTTTGTATTATAAGGACATCATAATGAGCAAAGTTTACTAGTGGACAGCATTTTGTGAAATACATGGCAGGTTGTTGGCTCAGGGTGACAAATATGCAGCTTGTTGATTCAGTTTAACCTTCTAGTTCCCGTGTTATCACAGAATCTAGTCACGACATCTCCACTCTGCTCCATTCTCCATGTCGCTATCTTAAAGTTAGAATGTCAAATTCCCTTGATGTTACCAACCTTCAAGATTTTCTTGGAACTTGTTTGTGAAGAAAGGATGTTTAGGGAATTTTGGCACTTGACATGTCACTTGCACATCACCCTGGGATGTTTTGTGAATGCTGAAACTTTCTTTAAAATATCAACATGATACCCCAAGCAATTATTCCACACTACCTTAAAATCAAGTCAAACCATTAGCCTAACACTGCCAAGTTCACCACTAAACCATGCCCCAAAATACCATACCTACACATCTTTAGAATACCTCCAGAAACTACCTCAAACATATGCCTGGGCAGACTGTTCCAGTGCTTGACAACATTTTCAGTGAACATTTTTTTTTTTTTCATATCCAATCTAAATGAAATGGATACAGTAATCTAGGTATGACTTCACCAGTACCTTCCCTAGTCCTGATGGCCACAGTATTTTTGATACAAATCATGATGCTCTTGGCCTTCTTGGCCACCTGTGCCCATTTCTGTCATATATTCAGCCAGCTCTTGACCAACATTCTCTGGTCCTTTTCCATCAGGCAGCTTTCCAGCTACTCTTCCCCAAGCCTGTAGCATTGCCTGGGGTTGTTGTGTTCAAAATGAAGGGGACCTGCCATTTAGCCTTAGAATAATACATTTAGAGAATGGTTTGGGTTGAAAGGGACATTAAAGCCCATCTAGTTCCAACCTCCTGCCGTGGGCAGGGACACCATAACTAGACTAGGTTACCCAAAGCCCCAGCTTGGCCTTGAACACTGCCAGGGATCCAGGGGCAATCACAGCTTCTCTGGGAAACCTGCTCCAGTGCCTCACCAACCTCACAATAAAGCATTTGTTCCTTATATCTAAGGAATGCACTGAACCTCATGCAGTTGGCATCAGCCCATTGATCCAGCCTATCCAAATCCCTCTGTAGAGCCTTCCTACCCTCAAGAAGATCAATATTTTTGCCCAACTAGATGTCATCTGAAAACTTACTGAGAGTGGACACTCAATGTCCTTGTCCAGATCATTGATAAATATATTAAACAGAGCTGGCCCCAACACTGAGCCCTGGACACCATGGATGACCACTCCCCAACTGGATTTAACTCCATTCATCAAAACTCCTTGGACCTGTCCATCCAGAGAGGTTTTTTTACCAAGTGAAGATTATACCCACCAAGCAATGAGTGACCAGTTTCCCTAGGAGAATGCTGTGGAAAAGACAAGACCCACAGCCTCTTCCTCATCCACTAGGCAGGTCACTTTGTCATAGAAGGAGATCAGGTTGGTCAAGCAGCACCTGCCTTTCATAAACCCATGATCATCTGGTTGTCCTGCATGTGCCACATGTTGGCACTTAGGATGATCTGTTCCATAAACTTTCCTGGCAGCAAAGTCAGACTGACAGTTTTGTAGATCTCCAGATTATCCTTCTGTCCCTTCTTATAGATGGGTGTCATTTGTAAACCTCCAATCAACTGGAACATCCCTGGTTAGCCACGACTGATGATAAATGATGGAAAGTGTCTTGGTGAGCACTTCTGCCAGCTCCCTCAGTACCATTAGCAGGTCATTAAACATTTTCCCTTGGATTATGGGGGGCTTCCTTCCGCTCCCTTTCCTTGCTTTCCAGCTCAGGGGACTGGGTGCCCTGAGAACAACTGGTCTTTCTAAAGACTGAGGCAAAGAAGGCATTTAGACGAGGGATTTACTTCATCCCTTGTCACTAAGTTTCCTGCTACATGCAATAAGCAATGGATAGTTTCCTGAGCTTTGCCTTTGTTGCTAAGGTAATTATATTAAGTGTTTTTCTTGTCTTTAATAGTAGTAGCCAGATAAATTTCTAGTTCCATTTTGGCCTTTCTAATTCTTTCTCTGCATAATCTCACAACACCTTACAGTCCTCCTGAATTGTCTGCCCTTTCTTTCAGAGGTCATAAATTGTCCTGCTAATTCTCTTTATTTTGTTTACATTTTCATCCTGGTTGTTTGGCCTATAATAAACTTCAATCAATATATCTGCCTTGTTGGCCTTCCCCCTTATTCTTATCCAGTTCTAGACTATCAAAATGCCCTCTAACGTATAGGGTTACCCCACTGCCTCTTGTTCTTTACCTGTCCCTCCAGAAGTGTATGTAGCTATCCATTGTAGCACTCCAGTTTTGCAGGTCAATCTCCCATGTTTCTGTGATTGCAACTATATCATGATTTTCCTGTTGCATAATGGTTTCCACTTTCTCCTGTTTGTTGTCAGTGCTGTGTGCATTGGTGTACACACCATTGACAACACAGTGTACACATTGGTGAAGATGCACTTCACTTGGGCTATTGACCCCATCAACATTTTTGGGCGATAAGTCCTAGTTCCTATGTGACTATTCTCAGGTGATTGTGTGGTTTCTAATACATCAATAACCCTTGTGTCTTTGCTGCCGCATGGATCTTCACCCCCTACTCCACTGAGACATCTGACCGAAGAACCACACTATTATGGTCTCCCTCAAATATTAGTGTGCTATCCCAAAACTTCTCTAGTGAGACCAATTTTATCCCTTTCTCCCTTCAAATCTAGTTTAAAACTCTTTTGATGAACCTTGCTAACTCCTGTGCAAAGACCCTTTTGCCCATTTGAGAGTGTACCCCATCTCTTGTTCCTATAAAGTACAATGGGGCAGGGAAGAGCGAAAGAGCAGGTTCTGCTGAAGAATATCACAATGAAGACAAATTGTCTGAAGCAAAGAGACAGTCTTTCAGACACTAGCAGACTGCAGCAGAGAATAAAGTACTGTTGTGGTTTAGGAAATGTGTAAATCAGAACAGAAACAGGCAGCTCAAGAGGCCAAAATAACTGCAGCTTAAAACATGAATAACTAAAGAGAAATCTTTCAAGGAGGCCATTTTTGTAGGGCACAGTTTGTACTGGTATATTAAACAAGATCAGGGCACAGAATTGAACACTGATACTGTATTGCATGAACCCAGGTCTATTTTTATTTAAGGACAGAGAGGATAGTCAGCATGTTCATGGCAATGATTAATACTTGTAATAGTGATATGGAAAAGAATTGGAAAATAATTTCCCTCAGAATTTTCAAATATTAAACCCAGAAAGGACCAGACAGCAATAAGAAGGAATTGGAATAACTGGCTAAATTAAATACCACTATTTTAATCTACCTGAACTGAAGAAAGTCCTAGCACTAAAAGGAAGATACACAAGACATCTTTGTAATTATGTTGTGGAAGGCAATGATTGTGGAAAGGATATATTTCTTTCATATCTAAGAAACTTATATGGTTTACTTCCTAACTGCTGTAACAATCAGGGATAATGCATTTCTTGGAAGTATGAACAGGATTTGACACAAAGTTGTTTTATTGTAGGAATCAGTAATACCAAAGGAAAATTTTCTGACCAAGCTCTTCAAAGAAGTATACTAATTCAGTAAAATAATTTTCCTTTGCACACTGAAGTAAAAATATGTCTTTTCACAGATACCTGGTGGATAACCAAAGTTAGAACTATTCCACACACAGATTTCCGTTGTAAGCATCCCTTGGTCAAACCTGACAGGATTTTTCAGAGAAAGATTGAAGATATAGTTTCATATACTGCACTGAGATGACGGAGGGGAGGAGTTAATCCTGAAGAGTTCTGTCATAGCAGTAGTTCTAGGTAAAGTGATGTGTGAAAATCAAAGCATGGGAATAAACAAAAATTGTTAACAAGTTGGAAAGTAACGTGTTATGGATAGCAATAGGACTTAGGACTCAGAAAGATGAATGCTTCTTTTCTTTTTACAAGGTAGGGATGCAAAACCAGCAGAATAATTGTAACCTACAAAACTAAAGACAGCTGAAGGAAAAAGAAAGGACAACAGACAGTTAAATCATGTCTCAGTTACCAGCAAACAAAATACCAGCAAACAAACTGGCTTGGATTTTATAGTCATTGGTGGGAATTAGTTAATTTCTGATGAGGTAGGGTCTTAGTCTGCGAACAAACTTGTAATATAGAGTTTAGGAACACTCAAGCATTAGAGTCTAGTGAATACCATTGCAAAACTTGGCTTTAACTTCCTGGTGCCCTGCTTATTACTACCAGAGTTTTTCAGCCCTCAGGAAAATCTTTATGGGTCTTATTAGCCTCTTGCATTAAGCAGAAGCAGTACTACAACCACCAATCCCAGCACCACAATATACCAGTGCAGGAAGAATCCACTACAGCAGAACTTATGCTGCATTTGCAGAGTAGTCCTCATCAGGGATTACCTTGGCTATTCCCAAAGTTGCAGAAAGTCATGCAGCAATTCAAGCTGAGCACAAAGTAGCATATGGGACTCCTGACATTTAGCTTCTCTGTGATTTCCTTCATGAGACGAGTAGTGATAAGGTATTGTGAAACTTTATGCTCTGATTCTTCACATTGGAGTTGCTTGAAATAGAACTTTTTGTGCTGGAATAACATGTTCAGTGAATATATTGCAGAGGTCTTGTGCATTAATGCACTTTTTGGTGGTAGTAAGTGATGATTTCACTTGTCCTCAAGCACATGGAGGTGGTTATGTGACAGCTTGGCTGAACATAAAAAAAAACACATTAAAAACTCCTGTATAAGGTTATGATGGTTTGGCATTTTTTTTTCTCTGTATTTTCCAATAAATACAGTCAAGAAGAGAACATTTAGGTCTTACTATCTTTGTTATAGATAACCTATGCCACTTTGTTGCTATCCCCACCAGCTAAAGAACGTTAATGTTGATACCATACAGAACTGTCAAACCACTGTTTTATGTGTCAGTAGTAATGATGTCCTAATTAATCACAAAATCACAGAATTGTAGGGGTTGGAAGTGACCTCAAGAATTTGTAACCATAAATAGCCTCAGGTCTTTTTATGCTATGGTGTAATTTGTAAAATAATTCTAAAGTTTTTTCCTTCCAAACTGCTAGTTTGGCCCAGTTATCCTCCTCCTATATATGAGTATAGTTTCACAGGGCTTATTGGAATTCCATCAGGTACTGCCATTAGGCAATCTGGCTATGCATTTGGCTTTCAGTCAAGCTGTCTAGACACTCTGGTTTTCATTGACTCTAGCTCAATTTGTGTAGGGGTCTGGCATTAACATGGCTGAGCATTTACACCTCGCTTCTTGAAACCTCTGCTGGTTTCTCAAAGCTTTAATTATCTGACTCCTGAACTGTGATAGGTTCAGTATTTTATGCTTAGCAACTCTACAAATGTTATGAACTCAATAGTGTGAGATCAAATAATTCAGTATTTAAACAGTTTCCGCTAGTCAATTGCCCACGAAAGGCGTGGGTTTACATTCATGCTGGAATGTATCTGGAAATGCAGAATTACCTGTATGCATAACAGATTACTGAAACCATTAGAGAAATATAAATGTAAAATTCTTTCTTCATTGGTTTAAGACCAAAAATCTTTGTGACAAAGAAAGAGAAATAAATGAGACTAGGCATTTCAAAACAGCTTTAAAATAAGCTAGAATATGCTAATGATATCAAAGTTTATTTCACCCAATTAAGGTTGCTTCCATGCAGTAAACAGACATTGAAGGGTGTCTTTGAATCAATTCCACCAGATTATTTAGCAGTTTCTACACTAAGTGAAAACAGCACAAGATAAATCAAACTGCTCTCTATTTTTCCTGTGGTCTCCTTGGAATCACATCAAAGGAAACTTTATTTTGCCACCCTCTGGATATGAGAAGCAAAGTAAGTTTGAGTTTTTTTATAACTGCATGCAATCTGTTCCTTTTATATGACCCTTCTTTGGAAACACCCGTTTTATTAAATAAGTTGGAAGTTAATTGCAGTCATTATAATCTCCTTAGATTCTTAATTGTTTAATTTATGTTTGTGCATGCAGCTGTTGGGATTGACTGAAGAAGTACAAACCCACACGGCCTTACACAGCAGTCTCTTGATTAAGAACTGATGTCTCCTAAAGTAACAATAATGGATGAAGCTGAGGGCATCTACAGAGAAAAGGCCATATGCCTGAGATGCAGAGAATGCTCAGAAGACACCAGAAAGGCTTCTAAAGTAATGAAGTAACAGCTTTATTGGCAAGTAATTACTTAAGAGAGATGAAAACAAATTCATGCTACTGAAGCAAGTCAGTCGCTCTTGCGACTAAGTATATGTAGCAGACATGCCATTTCCACTTATGGTTTTTAACAGGAAGGGAAAAATAAAGTCCTTTACATAGTGACAAATCAGTATTAAGCACAGAAAAGATAAAAATAAAAAGTAGAAAGCAGTATATGCAGTGTAATTAGAAAAAAGTTTGCATTGTAGAGGTTGTAAGCCAAATTCTGCCCTTAGTGACAGTCATGAAACTCAACTGGAGGGTAGCCAACAGCAAATTTTTAATGCCTCCAACCTGTACCTCCTGTCCCCGATTGCAGTACTGCTTAGTCATGCTAACTTTTCCCAAGGCTTTTCTAAGTGAATGTGTTCTTGAACCCTGCATTCTGGACTCTGCTTTCTGATCTTTCCTTGTTATTCAACGTCCTGCCTTCTGTTGGCAAGCTCTACCAATTTGTCTGGCTTTTCACTTTCTTAAGATACCTAAACAATATAGTCACATTAATTACTATCAGTTTTATAGTATATTCTTAACTATTTTGAGGCCTGACTGCTACTGAATTAAAAGTGAGTCAAGTAAGTGATAACCTTAAATAACAATGGATTCTCTTACACCGAGAAGATTTGGATCAAAAGACATGCTTGCCCTTTCTGTCTTCACACAGTTGCTTTGAAACTAATATTCCAAGTCAGGTTTTCTGCTAAACTGATGGGATCTCCTGACTGACCTCCTTACAGAACATTCTTTGCCACTCGGGTGTTACTTACATTACTTACTATTGTAAAAATATTTAACAAAAATTATAGTCTATAAGACTCTGAAAATTACTTTGCATGTCTACGTAATTCCTTAGAAGCATAAATAATCCCCGCTGACATCACAGGGAAAAGGAAGGGGCAAAGCAAAGCAGTGAAATTTGATGTTCCTCAACATCTAGACAGAGTAGCTCAGAAGTGTGCTTCTTCACTTGCATGCCAGGCTTGTTAGCTCTTCTTTCTGCTTATAC
>VZTU01019907.1:30414-55365 GCA_013400835.1 Zapornia atra | reverse complement strand
CGCTCCCCTCGTAGGTTCCTGCAGGTGAATGGGACAAAGGGTGAAAGAACCTCACAGTAGCATTTCCTCCCATAGTAACAGTCTACTAAAAACTTCAGAGTTATTTCTAAGTAATACATGTAAGTAGCCCTTTTAAAATTAATTATTCCCTGGAGATGATTTTATGTCATTTTGTAAAAGCACAGCTTAATTAAAAAACAATCACTGGTCTATTAAATACCTGATTTACCCCTATTTCTTAATGTTTTATTATCACAAAGCACAGTATTTTAAATTGTGAGTTGACTTCAGCATGGGGTTCATATTAATGTATAATTGTTGTTTTCCCTGGACAGCCAAACAGATATTTTGCATAAACTGATTGTCTGCCTTTCTAAGCTCGCATCACTGCTCCCACTTTTGGAAGAAATAATTGCAGAGCTCCTGGAACTACATGCATTCATTATATGTGAATTGGCACTTTTATTTAATTTGGGTCTCTTACAAGGTGGTCTGTGCTCCCACACGCTGCATCTTGTTCTTGTATATTTTGAGGGGAAGGTTTGATAAAGCGTCAATTAAGTCACTGTAAAATATGAGGCAGTTTACACAGGTTTGGGGATTCAGGGAGTGGGGGAAGGATTTGACTGAACTGATTAGGAAATAGCAAAAAGAAATATTTGGATGAAGCTGGAGTGTACAAAATGATTAAAATTGGGTTCTGGCAGGCTTCTTTCTCTTGCAGTGGGAGGACTACAGAGTCATAAATGAATGTGAAAATAGGAGCCTCAGGCAAAGGTTGTTTCTTTGCCATGCATGGAAGGAGAGAGGCATGCGGAAGCCCAATGTCTCCAGCCTTCTCTGCAGTGGGAAGCTTTAGGGCTGTTTTAGCAATGAGGAAATAGTGGTTTGCTTAAAACGGAGCAAACACTCCTGCAGGCAGACTTCAGGTGCTTTAACAAGGTGGCACAGAAATCTATCCAGATCAGGTCTCCATGTGCCAGCAATCAAAATCCGCCTTCTCTGCTGCGGTGCTCCACCGGCACGGCTGCAGCGGTAGGAACTCCAAACAGAAACAATCAGAGCCAGTTCGTGCACAGGAGAGCACAGACCTTTGGGACACTGAAGGACCTGCCAGGCATTCCATTATAGGCCGTATATGTTTAAAACAACAAGCACGGTACAAACTCACCTTCGGGTCAGTATGGCCCAAGGAACCATGTAGGTGGTTTTGGATATGTAATGACTCTCTCCAGCTCCAGCAAGACTTCTCAAATACTTGATATTTCAAACATGCTTTAAGTGTGGGCCAGTGTCACAAAACTGACAGCTTGACATCTCATGCATGACTGATTTGTGACAGAGGTGGCAAAATGGGCAAGTGGTGTAATAGGCTCAGTTTTTCTGACCCCTCTCCCCTGGAGGAAGGGGGAGAATCTCTTTCCAGGGAGATGTGGGTTTATAGTCCATATTTTATTACTTATTCAAATGCAGTGATAATCATGCACACATATACAAGCACTTTCCTTTCTCTATGTCAATAGTTAATGTTTATACACATAGAGAAACAGCAAACTACAGAAACGCAGTGCAGAGAAATGAATGAGTCATACAAAAGTCAAGGTGGGTGGTGGTCCAGAGCCTACGCTGAGAAAGTGCAACCGGTGCAGAACCCCACCGATTTCCGTGAGATGGCACACACACTCTTTGCAAAGCAGGGCTTTAAATAGGGTGAGAGGGTCACAGAATCACAGAATGGCAGGGGTTGAAAGGGACCTCTGGAGATCATCTAGTCTAATTACCAAGAGGGTGCAATGAAAGGAAAGACATAAAGAAAAGCATAATGGATCAAAATTCTTACAGCAAAGATACCACTGTATACTAGCACAAATTGTAAGAGAAGCAGAGACACCACATATCAGCTACCAAAAATATTGGGGGGAAAAATACAAACTTTCCCCATGATGAAAGTGGCAATGTAAAATCACAGTTCAAAGCACAACACATCACACCATCACATGCACTTAAAGCTGCCCAGTAACTTTGGGTTATAGTTTTGAAATCACAGAGGAATATCCTACACAAAAAGCCATGTCATTTAATGTACAGATTTGACAGACAAATTCTGTTACTTAAGATGTGAATCTGGGTTTATAATGGAGTACCATCAAACTAAAATAATCTTACCTCCATGAAGCTTTCACAAACTGTAAAAGCAAAGTGAACACAAGAGCAATACTGTTGGCCAGGACCCCATTGTACTTGGCACCCTGCAAATAAAGACTCTGAAAGCCCAGTGCTTCGGAGAGCTTACTGCCTAAATAACACAAAAGAGAAGTTAGAAATCAATCTGTGACCCACTGGAATTAACACCAGCTTTGCACTGATTTCAGCGAGGCTGGGTATCAGCCAGGCTCTCTTCACAGTGCACAAATGAGATAATCTGAAGGCCAGATGAGATCACTGTGTTACCTAGTCTTATCTTCTCCATAATGCAAGATTTAGGATTTCCCCAAATCCTTTACTTACAATCCAGCTGCTGCTGACCTAAGGGGCAACTTTTAGGCAAGTGTCCATTTTTATTGCCTACATTTTTAAGAGTAAATAACTCAGTAATTTCCTTAGGAACAGGCCTATTTAACAAAGATCCAGATTCAGACGATGAGCTGGCAATACTGGTTATACCTAAGCTGTGTGATGGAACAGTGCAATGCATTGTGAACAGCCTTTCATACTGAGCAGGGGGACTTGATAGAAAATTCATACCTGACTTAGGTTTGTGTGTGCTTCAATGTCTGTCTTATAATGCAGTGGAGTTTTAAGAGGACAGTATGATTCCAAGTAAGAATATATTGTGTCCTCGTGGCCCAGAAAGCCAATGGCATCCTGGGGTGTATCAAGAAAAGTGTGGCCAGCAGGTCAAGGGAGGTTCTCCTCCCCCTCTGCTGTGCTCTGGTGAGGCCTCATCTGGACTGTTGTGATCAGTTCTGGACTCCCCAGCTCAAGAAGGATAGGGAACTACTGTAGGGGATACAAAAAAGGGCTACAAAGATGATTAAGAGACTAGAGCATCTCTTAGGAAGAGAGACTAAGGGGCTTGGGGCATTTTAGCCTAGAGAAGACTGATGGGGGATCTTATCAATGCTTATAAATACTTGAGGGGTGGGTGTCAGGAGGATGGGGTCAGTCTTTTTTAATGGTGCCCAGCAGCAAGAAAAGGGGCAATGGGCACAAACTTGAACACCGGAAGTTCCACCTAAACAGGCTGCCCAGAGAGGTTGTGGAGTCTCCATCTCTGGAGATACTAAAAACCTGCCTGGATATGATCCTGTGCAACCTGCTCTAGCTGATCCTGCTCTGGCAGGGGGTTTGGACTAGATGATCTCCAGAGGTCCCTTCCAACGCTGATCATTCTGTGATGATTCTGTGATATTAATGCATGCTAAATCATTCTAGGTTATTTACTGTCAAGATAATGCTAACAAGAGAAGATTTAATTGGTATATGTTGGGCAACAGAAAAAACAGCAACTACTATGAAGGACCTTGTAACTTTCTGCTATTTGTTGCTTTTTCACTCAGCCAAAGCTTCCACATACATACTTCTGCAAGTTTGGGAATGGTCAACAAAATCCTCTCTTAGAGCGACTGTGTAGGTGCATAGACACAGCACAATTTTGCAGTGTGTTTGCTGAACATGCTTTTCAACACCAAAAAAAGTCTGCTTCATTCAACTTCATCATAAAATGGAATTTTGATGTTACACAATGAAGTCTCACTGCTTACATCACGAAAGACATCATCAGACAACCAGGGTGTCAGGACCAGCTAACCTGCTCCTATGCATGGCCTCAGCCCAAGCTGAGCATGACGGTTTCTGTAGCATTAGGGATAGCTAAGGATATCCCCACTGAGGACCACTCTGCAGGCAGAAATATGTGCCCTGTCCCAGTGCCTGCTCCCTGTTCTGGTGTGCTGTGGGGCTGCATTTGTGCTAGCACATGCACTGCCTCCACTTTGCACAAGGAGAAGTAAAGACTTAAGAAAGATTTTACCCAAAATGCCATAATTTCCAACTTGGGAAGGGGAGGGAGCAAGGGGAGGCAAGCCTAAATCATCCTTTAAGAAATGCAGTAGCAGTAGAAGATCATTCATTTGCAGTGCCCGTGTCCAAGCAGCAGCCAGAAGCAGTGCGCCCTACCTCCCACTGAGTAGGGAATCTGAACAATAAATAAATAGGGTGAGTTTGGAGAAGCTACGGTTCACACACTCTCCATGTATGGCTGAGAGCTTTGCTCACGTGTGCTCCAGCCTTCCCAGCCTATCATCCATCAGCCCATTCAATACACACCAACACCAGCACTCATGGGAGAGCCTTGCTCACCATGTCTTCCATATGTTGGGGAACTGCTGTAAGCCCTTGATGTAGGTAGCAGGAGTTCAGCACAGTCTCCCTATTTTAATTTTGAATGAGATAGCAGACCCTTAGGCTACCGTGCTAGCTATGGAGTCAGATATAGCTGACTAGTGGGTCTAAATACCTAACTATTGTTGTGCAGGTGTAAGACATCTGTAGGAATGTTAATTTCTACCCTTTTTCCCTAAGTCAGTAACTGCTGTATTGAAAGGAGACTTCCAAAATTACAGTCATTTTCCCTTTGTGTCGCTTGTGGTACACATCTAAATTTCAAAACCACCTTTTATCCAGCCATATCAACAAACCACTTTTCCTTTGCCATCACCTTGGTTAAAAGGAAGTCCATTTACATGTTAATATTTTCTCCTCTTGGATATTTTATTTCCCTGAAATACCGTATCATAGGTTAATATCCTGTCATTACCTTGCAATGCCTATAGCAGCCTTGGTAATAGGCTGTAATAAAGAGCCGTAGACAGGTAGTATCCAGCTTGCCCCAAGCACACCACATCTATCACAGGGAATGAGCATGCAGAAGGCCCTACCCAAGGGATCTGAATTTCTACCAAGACGGTGTTGTGCGATGTGTTGCTGGCTAATGACTAAGGCTAGTCCTGTTCTGGTCACAGTTGGTGACTGTAGCACCCAACTGTCACATTGTATTGGCTCCCATTTTTGTTTTAAGTTACTAGGTTATGTTGGACACAGGTTCAAAATGCACTTAATTGTTCCTTTTCTTTGTAAGGTGAGTGGGGTGGGAGTGGAGTGAGGCTCATTACAAGGTGAGACATTGCAGAGATCTGCTTAGTAAAACACTGTGGCAATAAAGCACCGCTCTATAGGTGGGTTAGACAACAGGGAAGGGTAAGAACTCACACACCTTTTCCCAGAGTTATCTATGGCAGCATCATTTCATTGTGCCATGCCCCACGCCACTAATCCCTTTGTTCTCCCAGCAAGGACACAGGGTGGATGACTGGAGAGGGCTGCACTATCGGACTGCTGCAACCTGTCACCATCTTGGAGCCTCCCTTCGAGGCAGCCCTCTGCTTTTCTGCAGCACAGGGCTGTGGATTTTCTGGCCAGCAGATCCAGGTAGGTAGGTGGCTGTGCTGGGAACTTGGGTCTGGAAGTGAGCAAAGGCCCTTCAGGCAAAAAGCCTTTGGTGTTGCACCTGAAAATGTTATGGTGCTCGTTGCAGGTGCTTCCCAGTGTAGATCCAGGGATGCAAGAACACCCACAAGAACAGGCAAAGGATTTGGAGGAAAATAGTAAAGGGGCAGGATGTCAGAAGTTGATGGGGTCTTGGGCTCTGTTTTTGAGCACAACTTGTATGATAGAGAGGTCAGAACAAGGCAAACAAGTGTGAGTGTGGTAAAAGGAGGGGAAAATGCAGGGAATAAAACTGGTGGGAGACCTTTCTTCAGTCCAGAGGTTTGGTTTCCTTTGATGTTTTTTAGCAAAGGTTCATTACAGCATTGAAACAAAAGTTGACCTGAAGAGTCTGCCAAAGCAACAGCTGATGGTGGGGGATCACAGGTGAACCACCAGCAGTACTGTAATAAGACTAAGGAGTTGATAACATCTCCAAGACCACAAATCAGGCCTCTGTGAACGTACATTCTTCTAACAGTTATCCCAGGATTCGGAGCTAGGAAGTCAACACTGATGATGTCATAGTGTGCAGCACTGAGGGCTGTAGAGGTCAGGCAGACAGCAGAATATATGGTGCTGTGAGGTGCAGACCTTGCCCACAGGACAGACTCTTTCCTCCCACAAAAACCCTCCGTGAGGATGATGGTTGTTACTGACAGCCCACGGAAGGAGCTGGAGCCAGTTTCCTTCTTTTGACATCCCAGAGCAATGCAAACGTGCGTGTGTATTATTAAGAGACTAGAGGGCAGACACAGTGTTTGCCATGTTCCAGCCAGCTGATGGCTATTTACTTTTGACCAGTTGAGAGGGATTACTGTGGCTTTACTCCTTGCCCAGAATGGTGATTGTGCTGGGAGGGATGGAGTGGAATAGTTTCTAGTAACACTGTTCCTGTGTGTATATAAATATTCCCTGGCTGGGGCTGGCTTCACACACGATGGCAATCCATGCTTCCCTTCCCCCTGCCTTTCCCTCCCTCCTCGCATCTCTACCAGCACAGCAGATTCCAATAATAAACCCATCACTGTGAAAGCCAGGTGTCATCCAAATTCATTTGCTGCAGCGTTTGATCTATCCTCTGCTTCAAGATACAGGTTTCAGAGTATTTTATGAGATGCACTTCACAGCTTTGTATCATAGAAGACATTCCACAGCATTTTATGAGCTGCATTTTATAAAATTTTATCAAGTATTATGTAGAATATTTTAGCAATAAGCCCTTTTTTAGAGGATCAGTTTCAGTACAAGCTTGCATACATATGAAAGTGCACAGAGAAAATGGGAACATCCTCAAAACACCGTTAACACTTAACCTTCCAGAATATCTTTGCTGGGCTATTTGTTTTGTGATGGAGCTTGTGCAGTCCACAGGGAAAGTAAAATGGGATATAAAATACAGCAGCTGTTTTACTGTGGCCATTTAGCTTTACAAAGCAGAGGTGCCTCCGTTCATCCAGTGTGTCCTCCACACTGTAGAGGGATCATGGGCTGAAGAGCATCACTGGGCTCCCCTTGGGTTTTTTGAACAAGCACCCTCTGTTCCCAGGTCTCATCAACACCCTCTGTTTTGCAGCAGGATTGTACAGGTGCATCTGCAGCTCCAGCTCTTCTCATTGCAATTATTTTTCCTCCCCAGTGCGAGGCAGATCACATCACATCCTGCCAGGCTCCTGCAGTCCGCAGCTGCCCCTCCACCTTTCAGACACCCCCAAAAGAACCACAAGAGCTCGTTTCATCACCGATCCAGGAAGCCAACAGTTAATGTCCCCCGATGGTGAGAAGACATTTAAGAAGTGACACCTGAAAACTGTGGGATTATTTTGTTGCTCATGGAAATAGACCAAAAAGCCCAGTCATTATTTGTTAGTTTTCTCAGCTTGCATTTAAACCCCCACACAGGTAAGATCTATCTTAGCTTCTCAAGGCCCATGGAAGGAAGGGGTTGATACCTGAAGGTCTCCTTGCAGTCACATGAAAACAAGGCTGGGTACTGAGGAGCAGCAGCGCTTCTCCAGTCTTCCGATGATGCTGGTCCTTTCCGAGTTCTCAGTTTCAGACCCTGGGGGCTGCACTCCCCCGGCTCCAGCAGCTGTGAAAATCCTTGCCTGAGAAGCTCTGCAGTGGGGAGTCCCCACACACCCACTGATGGACATCTCGGGCACAGCGCCTGCCACGAGGGGTCACTTGCTGTACAGCTCTCTGTAAGAGACAGACAGGTCCCATCTAGCGAAGTGTCTATGAAATATTCAACTTCATGTTTAATTTTTTAAGCCTTTTCCCGTTTGTTTAATGGAAGCTGAACCACTGCCATCGCTGTCAAGCCCGGGAGCAGTGTTGCCTTGCCAGGTCTTTTTGGGTTTACAGAAAATGGCAATATTCATACTCGCATTACAGGAGCAGAAAATGAAATTGAACATGGCATTTACATTTACAGCATGAAAATTCAGATCACTGAACGCAACGTGAAAGTTATTTAAGGTCCTAATATTCTATACTTGCACGCTGCTGGTGTTGTGTCATGCCAGTTGTTTTGAAGGATGTGCACTCTTCAGATTTCCTGCAAAGGAAAGGGGAGAAAAAAGTGCTGAAAAATAAAATTGATACACTCCAAAAGAAATCCAAACAACAGCAACAGCAAAAAGCTGAAAAAGAAGAAATATAAGATGTCATTTTCCTCCATTAACCAAGGAAAAACAAACAAACAAACAATTTAGGGCTAGTTTTTGATAATTTATTTCTAAATTGCTTTCTGTCTGTTATTTTTTAATTCCTGCTTTTGTAACTTTTTTCTCAAGCATCAATTGCTAGTCATTACCTAGTTACATGAATGAGAACAAGAAAAGCCTCAGGTAAGAAATTCTTGTATTGGAAAACAATAACAAAACAAGACCTTCTCTAATTATGCTGTAGCAGAGGATCACGAAGTATATAAGAAGCACCTTAAAATGAAAGTTGCATGGTGTTTAATGTATGGTTTAGGCGATCATCGTGTTTCAAGCAGAAATCTGCCGTGCTTACAGAGAATTGAGCAATTGTGAGCTTTGTTCATCTTCACAGCCCCTGTAAATTCTGGGAGAAATTGTCTCTGAGCTGGCAGAAGTCTGAGGAAAGCAGTTTGAAGAAAGGTGTCTCTCATTTATTAATATAACAAAGTGAGCCTGATGGCTTAAATAAAAGAACAGCCCTGGCAGCTGTCAAGGCCTTACAACCACTATTTCAAATCAAAGGGGAAGGAAGAACCCGATATATATATAAACTCAGTGACAAGCAGGAATCTGTAAAGTCAAGGGTGGGAGCAGAGTGAGAGAGGGACATGCAGCTACTGCAAAGGCAGGCATGCAGGAACCTGCCAGTATTCCGGGCCAGGGTAAGCGATGCTCTGGTTTTCTCACTACACTAACGCACAACTAATGTGGGTTAAGTAACACAGTCACTCCGGCACATTTAGGAGGTTCTCTGGCTTGTATGAATATTTAATCCCAATTAGGCTCTTTCATTCCGCGCCAGTGGTCACCAAGGTAAAATACAGCTTCAGGGGGGTCTGAGGAGAAACGTGAGGGATGGTCATCAAAAATGTCAGAATCTCCCCAAATTAACAAGGTAATGAAATCTGGCCTGAAACTGAGAAATATTTCAAAGCTATGGGAAGTAAAAAATCTATCTCTCATTTAGCAATTCTAAGATGAACAAAATACATCTTAATCTTTCAAACGGCTTCCATTGCTTTAGACAGATCTGAAGAGTCCTCTTGGCACACCTCTTCTGCAGTTTCTGGCTTTCCAGACTTAGGGTTTGACTCAGGAGAAACTCAGTCGCAGACACAAGGCTCTGAGAGCTCCACACCCCTCCAGAGATAGGACTGCTGAGAGCTCCAGCTGGAGCTAGGCTCCATTGCCCTGAGCCTAGAGCCATGTCCTTGTTTTGTGACAAGTGCTGCAGCTGGGAATTGGAGCTGGGGTCATGCATGAAGCTGAGAGCCCCAGGTGGTGGCCAGTGAGAAGCACTCAGTAGTGTGCTTTGAGGGCCATCTGTGGTCCAAAACCCTGGCTGTCTTGGGAGGTGGGCACACACATCATCTTGGAGCCTATAGCTTGGGACAGAGGCTTGAGGAGCTGATCTGTCATGAAAGAGCCATTAGAGACGTCCACTGGGACCTCAGGACCTGACTTCCCTGGACCAGCCCTCAGCATCAGGCTTTGTTCACGCTCCTTTTCTTTTGATTTCCACTTACGAATCTTTGAATTTACTAAGAGATTTGGTATCTAGGAAGGCTGATGAGGCAGACCCTGTGAGGAAGTTAGGAGGACAAACACACCAGCTCTGGATTCTCACGGGGCTTTGGGCTGATCAAATCAGGTCCATATGAAGAGACATGGGAAACTTCGAAGTAAGTAAGCTAGGTACCCAGGGAGTTTCAATAATTCCAGAATGAGGGAATTACAGAAGGGGTTTGAGTTGTAATTTTGGTTTTATGTGCCTAATCTCTGCTTAAATTCAGGTGCCTTCGAAGATTTTGAATCTAACTCTAATTTGAAATGCACTTCTACAAACTCTTTCCTTGCTGTCAGCTGAAAAGCAAGGGCTCTGGGAAGTTTTCTGGGGAAAGGTAAATCTTTTCTATCACACTGAGCTACTGTGGATGCCAAATAGAATGAGACAGCTTTAAAGGATTTTCCCAAGTCAGCTCAGAAAAAGTGATTATATAGGATTTATGAACCAGCTTCTCATAAATTTAATAATGACTCACCATTTCCTCCACTTGCTAGATTGCTTAGCACTGATTTGGATGCTCTGATAGAGCAGAATTAATAAGAAGCAGCGTGATTTACCTTGAGGTGGTATTTCATTCTCTGAAAATAGTTCAGATCTCCAATATCAGAATGAAGGAAAATAATGCTTGCATAACAGAGGTATAAATATGGTGTATTGAAGAAACATTTATAAATTGTTGTTCTCAGAGCTGTTTTGAATTACTCTGGATTTCTTCCCTAACCCCCTGACGAGTCAGGGAAAGAGCCAAAATACCCTGAGCGTAGGTAACTGATCAGAGAGTGTCTTTCAGGAGAAAGAATTTAAGAAGGTATCACCTCCAAACCACTCTGCCCGCCTGTCTCATCGTGTTTAACATGAAGGCACTTCACCTGTGCCACCGCAAAACCAGGCCATTGGGCTGGTCCTACAGCCGCTGAAAAGTCCTGTTTCATAAACAGCACCTTCTTTCAAACTTAGTAGTGGTGGAATATTTTGGTGTCACAGTCCAAAATACACACATGGAATTTGAGTTCTACTGTGACATGCGCTGCGGAAAGATGACCTGGCACATTTGCCTGCGTGTTGTCTCTCATTAATTCAATATCAGATTCAATACATGACAAATTCAAAGATTTATTTCAGCCAACAGTCTTGGAATCCTAGGGGGGCTCTGAAATTCCTTCATTAGTAATGAAAACACAGTGAATAGAGGTGGTTTATCAGCCGATGCTGTGTTAGAGAATCCGGGGGCTCTCCTGTAAGGGCTCTTGCCTGTGAACAGAACAAGTCAGAACTTAGCAAACTCCGTTCTTCATTTGTACCAAAAATGCAAGTATGTCATCAAGCACGTATGCCTCGGGGGAAGCAGCTCTCTTAAATTAAAATATGTGAGAAGAGTTTAAAAGCTGTCACATTAATATAAACAAATTTGTGTTACTCTCTGAATAGCTGTTATGTGAGCTGACTCCTACACGGAGGAGCAGGAAAGTGTAGAGTTATTCCCTTATTTGTTAGAAAACCTTTGCCACAAGTCATGTCAATAAATAACCATCTTCGGTTTACATCTTAAAACAAGCTTTTCTGGGACCATCTTATTTATTAAATAATTTTGGATGCAAATATCTTGCTGAGTAGAACATGCACATCATTTAGATGAGGTACTTAGGGATGTGGTTTAGCATAGGACAGGAACAGTTGGACTCGATGATCTTAAAGGTCTTTTCCAACCTTGTAATTCTGTGATTCTGTGGTCATTACTGTTTGGGGTATGAACACTGTGGGAGTATTGCTAATTATAATAAAAGAGAAATCATGATTCATTACTGGCTTCGTAAGATGTGGGATTTACCAGTGAGTTCAGTCAGTGTTTTGCCTTTCTCCCTGGAAAGCTGAGGTGAAAGGAAAAGTGAAAGGAAACTTGCTCATAATTACTGATCAAAACTCTAGCCAGGAGCTGGTGTCTTAATGAGCTTAGGTGGAACAGTGTTGCTTATTAAGAGTGGAGGTTTCAAGTGTTGGGTTGGGTTTTTTTCCTTGAAAGACTACTATGGAAAGCCTGCCCACCCTTGCTGTGTTTTAGATCCATTCTCCTTTTTCCTTTCACATCCTCAGAAAGAAAGGATTTCTTTTCCTTTTCGATGCTCACATCTTCCCTCATTCCTCCTTAATTTCCCATGTTCTAAAATTCTTCAGCTTACAGGTCAAGGTAGTCCCCAGATCTGCCTGTGTCAGCCTTCATCCCTCCAGCTCTGCCTGCTCTGTTGGGGTTACCCCAGAGTGTCACATGACTGGTCATACTGGGAGGAGACTCCTACACACCACAGCCACCAGTGCAAGCTCTTCCATCACTTACGAGAGAAATCTTGGCTAAGTTGCAAATGTTAGAGCTCCAAATCAGACTTGCCCTTCTACTTTATCTCAGCCTATTTACCATATGTCACATCAAATTTTATGCTTCAGAAGAAATAAAAAGTTCACTGCAAAAAACTATACCAGCCAAAACTAGGAAAGAGCCCTATGAAAAGCAGAGCACATGACTCACTCCCTGTTAGGATCACTGTGTACCCACAAACACATCAGTAAGGAAAACAGGTTCTTGTTTCAGGGTCACAAAGGAGTTGCTACATGCAGTCAAGAGAGAGAAATCCTTTACATTTTAAAAAAATCATCCTCTAATTTTATTTCTCAGTTATGACAAAGCCCTGGCCTGCAGTGATTGCTACAGGCTAACACATTTCCAAAAGAAAAGGGTATATGCTGCAGCACTATTTCAGTCCCAAAACACTGTGCAGTTCTACCAGCCCATAATATCTCTGGCATTTTGGTCAAGAAAACTTGATTTTCACCGTGTGAGGACCTCAGAGGGAGCTTTATTTTTTATTTTACTCTTTTTACTATGCTGAAAAACTCAACAAGGTTTGAGCAATTTGGCTGTCATCGTGCGTTCATTTTCCATGAGTATCTTATGATCCATACTAGATGCATGACCCAGCACAGCTCACACAGCATTTTAACTTTTTATTAAGTTCAGAGCTTCCATAACCCTCTTGTCACATCTACTTCCATTTTCTGGGTACTTTATTTAGGATGGAAGCTGGTCATAGAGAAAAGTGCACGGTGTCATTACACCCCAGTGGATTTAAGATCCTCCTGACCTCTATGCCCATTGCTGTTTGGCAGCATCAATCAGCAAGATCTCACCACCCTTCTCAGTCTTTCTATTATTCACAAGCCCTCTGCATCGGAGTGCCTTACACAAAAACAAAAGGCAGTGTTTACAATCTGAAACATCTGCTGCCATCCTATCCCTTCTCCTCTGTAAATCCTCCTCAGAACCCTTGCTTTTCCAACAGAATGCCTATTGGGAATGGATGTTTGAGGGAAAAGAGAAGAATGAAAATTAGTGAGAAGTTAATCTTTGTATTCATTAATTTTGTTGTTACAGAAGAAGATGAACAGCTGCATTTAAGCTGTTTTTAGCTGTAATCCTAGCACTTCCAACTGCTCATTATGCTTGTAAGACCACATGAAGAATATTGTATTAAATTTATTACCAGGAAAGTACAGAAAAATTGGAGCAACAGTAACAAAAAAGGGTTAGTGATTTATTTATGAAGAAAGATTAATAGCTAAGCTCAGGAGCCCAGCTGAAGGGAAATAATTGGAAAGGCTCTCTAAGGACCCTCTGGAAACCAGCACCAATCTCAGACCGTGAAAGTCCTTACTCATTTTTATTTAGTCCTTGTTCAAGAAAAGCTCCAGTTAAAAATTTAACAGGGGGAAAGTGGCTACAAATATTTTCCACATCTGAATACCAAGGAAGGGTTTATATAACTAATGTGAGCAGTGGCCTTTGGTGTAAAACAGCTGGAAAGTAGAACTGTACACAGGTAAATGGCTTCTCTTGGGAAGATTTAGTGGCTACCTCTGAACCATAAAAGAGTCAGGATCTGAACTTCAGGTCCTGAAGCTGAACCACAAGAAGGGGGAGAAATGCAATTAAAGCCCAGGCATCTCCTGGGATGATGCTTGTTGGCACAGGCCAAAAGGTGCCAGGGTGGCACTGCATGCAGTGTGGACGATGGTCCACATCTGCTTCGGCTCCTGCTCTGGCTCAGCTTAATTTGCAAAGACACATGTGAACTGGGCCTAGAATCATGTCCTGCCAGTCACACAGTATCATGCTGCTTAGGGAAATTTAAAAAACCAACCCAAACCCCAAAATATTAAGCACAGAACTTACTAAAGCCTTCTGTCAAATCTTGAGCAAAACGTGTCCTTCATTTATTCTTCCCTGTAATCAGACAAATATTATCAAAAGCACAGAGAAACAAGTACAGAACAGTTTTAAAAACGTATTTCCTATGTCCTCTTGTTTGACAGTCTCAAAAGACAGAGAATTTTCTTTTTCTGAGACACTTTTCTATTTAATTTTGAGTTTATTAACTAGATCTTTGCTGTTTGGTTCACCAGGAATGTAGAGATTATACCACTACAGAAGAACATAGCTCTGTAGGCTATAAATATAAATTAACAGTCTTATATTCTCTTGCAGAAATACAGGCTTCTGCAATTCACCAATTGTTTCTCCTCTAAATAATGAACTATGACAGGATACTGGAGAAAATAAAGCAAAATATTATCGCATGGTTATTATAGTCACCTAAACTTTAATTACAAATAGCACTTGGGGAATTTCAGGTATGTCACAGGGAGGCTGGTCTTTGATTTTCTGTTTTGGCTTGTTTTCTGTTTTCCTTATCCTTTTCATTAATGGAACACATTGGGATAATGTAGTCATCTTTTTTTTTTAACAAGACACCAGGATATAGGCTGTTCCTGGAGAAATATGTAACAGTTCTGGATATCTCTCCCAAGAGATACAGACCTGTGAGCATGACATGGAGCCCGGTGAATGAATGCAATTCTGTCAAGCACATACATTTAACTATAAAAATAGTTCTATCTTCTTAAAGTCTGCAGCAGCAGTTGTTCTATCCGGAAAGTTCCTTGTGTTGGGATTGTCTTTTCCTTCCTCAGACACAGAGAAGAAACTTGGAACACTGTTTTGTTTTTAATGCTCTGCAAATGTGTGATTTAATTAAAGTGACCCTGATCCTACAGATGAGGTCACCATTCTGTACGGGGAACATGCCAGATGCTGCAAATACTTAGTAGTCCTGGGAAGAAAGAAGAACGAGGCCTCTCTTCCTGCTCCCAGGATTTTTGGAGGGAAGTTAGCCATGCAACACCAAAGAAAGCATTTTCCAATTTGTTTTTAAAAATTAATCTATCTTGCCTTTGAATAGCAAATAAATGGCCATAAGGAACACTGCCTATAAGAAAGGTAGGTCAGGGCTTGTCAGGGCATATTTAGTATTCATTTTCCTGAAAACCCTGAGACTAGAAACTGACTGATTTTTAAAAGTAAGCCTAACATTCCTGTAATAAGAAGTTTCCAAGGTCTTGCACCAAAGAAGACAATTCTCAGCAATATACCTAGTCTCAGCACGCTCTCCACAAAAGTAACATGCTGATTAACAACTCCGAGGAATACTGGTCCTACTTAATATTCATAGGCCCTCGAATCAAGTTCATCTCTCTTGAGTCTGATCAAGAGCTAATGCTATTGTCTGTCAAACACACTGCACTTCACTTAGCATTTTGATGCCGCAGGAGCTGATGTCGCTGCGCATAGCGGCAAAGCCTATTTACATCGCTTAAGGAAATGTAGGGTATTACTACCAAGGAACAAGACAGGTGACCTTACACTATGCACCACATTAGGTTCTTAAAAGCTTTACTAGCCTGAGCACGTGAAGAGCTGAAATGTATACAATTAAGGGTTTGGTTATTGCCAGTGAGAGCTGAGCATTTGCTGTTTGACACAGCAATTCTGACTTCTCTGTTAAGTACCATGTGCCCTGAGGGAACGCTGAAACAGCTTCTGTCTTATGTTTCTCACAGACAAAGGAATGAGAGGAAGCTGAGACACTACACCAAGCAGTGAAACAGGAACCTGTAGCCAAGGCACAAAAAAAAAAAGTAATTGCTGATCTTTTACATTTTTTTTTCCTTTTAAAAGCATTTCATTATAGATGGCTGTATGGAGAACTGTAAGCTTTATGACATTACCAAAGATGTTTGCTTCTCCTCTACCTTTTAGAAACAGATCCTTTAAAGTAGGATTTTTTGGACATCTATTTCAAAGCATTTGCTCTGCACACTGCATCAAGGCTTCATCAGGGCTTTTTATTTTTTTGGATAATGAAAAGGTTGTGCTGGTTTTTAGATTCTTCTGAAGCCTTTAATAGGGAGCAGTCCTGTGTCACAACTTTGAATTAAATGCAAAGAACTTGTCTCGCTTCCTAAATCTCTGATAATGCCAAGTATGTTTTCCAAGTGGAGTTCAACATTATTGCTAATGCTATGCTTTATACCAGCAGAGTTCCAAGTCAGATCATTCTGTCTGTCCTGACCAGGGGGATCTATCCTGCAACCTTCAACTTTTCAGAAAGCCCCTTGACGAGACAATGCCACAACATAATGTTCTTGTCACAACTCTCACTTTTTTCTTAATGTTTGCATACATCTCAAGCTCTGCCAGTTCAATGCTTAACAAAGCCCGTGAGACATATATATCTCATTTGTGGTGTGTTTGACATCTGCTGAGATTCATTGTCTGAGGCAAAAACCCTGTCTGTGGAATTATCACTTTCTCCCCTATCTATAGCAACGTCATCCAGCTGTGAAGGGATTTCACATGAGAAACTCTGGTAAGTAACAGTTGTAATTTATCTGCAGCCAGTTTACAGCCCCTTTCCACTAGCCGTCACCCTCCAAAAGCTTCCATATGTTGACACCGGTTTACGGGGTCCCTGGATCTCCACAATCACCACCCTATTAGGTCATGCTGGTGGCAGCTGACAGGAATCCCTTGAATCCCATCAGAGTATTGGGAAGGAATGAATATCCAAATGAATTTGAGACTGGGGGATCCCCCCGCTTGATCCTAGTCAGATTCAAAGAGGAGCTGCCTGTCATCTTTTTGAAGGATGGTCTGTCATGGGATAACACTAAGAAGTAAAGCGAGTCTTATTTAATTCTGGAGGCTGCCATTAATATAACCCTTAAGTGTACAAATGGTACCTGCAGAACGTTCTGGAAACGGTTTTCAGAGTGGATTTCAAATACCCATTTAAAGGATGGAGAATTCTATGTGCAAACCTTTAATTAGGTGGAAACTTGCTACTGTGTGTCAAGACACAAAGCAGTAAGAGACAGCACGAATGATCTCTCCTTGTTCATCATGACTATTTGCTTTTTAGGGCTTTGGAATTTTTTCCCGCTGAATGCAGCAATATTGAGTTCAAATTTATAAACAGATTTTTTCCCCATGGACAGAGGAGTAATAACCTCTTTAATGTCATGTCAGATTATACTCTAAGAGTCATGAATTATCATGGCGGTGATATTATGGTGCATTAGAAGGTAAAATCATAGGGTTGTCAAAGCATTACTTCCTTTTACTGTAACATTGTGGGTTTGGGGCTGGAATTTAAAGCGAGACATGATGGAGAAAAAGCTAGTCCCCAGAGCTGATCTATGATTTCAAAGTATTTTTCAATCTGTGTTTTCAAACCTTTGTGACAGAGTAATTTTTGACTGAATGCCCTGGCCTTGACTCTGTCTGGTTTTTAATGCCTAACAATCTTCACTTGCAGGTATGTGTTCTAAATTTCTACATCAATACAACTGTTCATTTATTTTTATATTTTTCACTGCCATAATATGACTTTTGTGGATGGAATCCTTCTCATATTGGACTTAACAATTTTACCAGTGACTTCGTAAAATTAAAGATTTACTTTCGCTTCTATTCTCTAACTTCATGTGTAGAGGTATTGAGTAAGGGGAGGAAAGAGAACCACACAGACGGGAACCTTAAACTTGGCTATGCTGTGGAGATCAAAAGGATCCTCTAATTCTCAGTGCTTGACCACCTACCTCTAGAAAATGAATCTTCCTTTGCTTGAGCAGCAAATAGTCACATATTTGAAAATCAAGCTGGGCACACAGAAAGCCATTCATAATCAGGATGTGTCAAACCCTCTGTATCTGTTCACCAGTCTTTACGAAATGAATGACAAAAAGAAATAGAAACGTAAGACACTGTACATGAATTCAGCATGTATAGTACAGCCTGCAGAAAGACAAGGAGATTCCAGAGTCAGGCTTGCTGAATCGGGTATAAAATTTATATTTTCAGAACAGACTGCAGCACTCAGCCACTCAGTTTCACTTAAGAAAATGCACAGTTAAATGTGAAATGATGTTTTGTAAGTAAAAGTATTTTAAAGCACTGATTCAAATTTGTCACTGCGTAACACTGTTAAGCACTTCAGTAAGCTAATGCTTTAAATTCTTTAAATGAACATGGATATCTCTGTCCCCTCTCCTGTCCCCTTTTACAGGCCATGTTTTTTCAGTCTGCCACGTAAAGAAGTTATTTCATTATCTCAGTATTAGGCTGGAGAAAGAATACGATTATTTAAAAGTTAACTCCCTGAAGAATGGAAAACAACTATTTCAAGACTCTACATTTGCATGGGACTTGCAACTGGTTTTAAAAAATCATAGAAGTCATATTTACATGTCATGTAGGTATTCCCAGAAATGGACTTATGGGAGAGAACAATATCAGGACAGAGGGACAGTCCATGTTTCTGCACATGACTGAGCTGAAGGCCCCTCAGCTTTCTAAGAGGGAAGCTGGTGAAGAGAAGGCCATTCTTTGTAGGGTAGTCCTGTGGGCAGAGAGCCTCTTGGATCATCCATGGAAAGGAGTCATGAAACAACATGAAAAAAGATTGTGTCTCTTTTAGCTTAAAACAGAAGGAAGTATTGCATATTGATCTCTTTTATTATATATCACTTTTTCTAAATACATGTACAACTGACCTTCGCTACTGTTTTGAAGGGCATGCCCTTACTGCTGGCAGCTTCTCAGAAGCTGGGCAAGGTTATCACCTGCTGGGTCTAGGCTGGTACATTGTATTTAGTGTAATACTGGGCATTTCTACATTGCACTTTGGCCTAGAGTGCAAAAAGAACATAGTTACCTAATTTCATACCGAAGAACCCGTTAGCCCTTGCACCAGCACCTACTGCTTTCGCCTCTCCTTTAATCTGTCTGACAGTACTCTGAAGTGGCAGCAAGACATCCACAGCAGCCTCCTGTTTAGTTAGTGTGACACCAGTCCAAGGCAAAACAAAGGAGAAACTGGAATACAATACAGGTAAAAATTTTTAAAAGGACAAATAAAAACACGAGTCAGCAACAAGAATTTTATTTTTTTTAAATAAACTTCATTAAACAAATTGATGAAAACATGCTGATAGGGGTGAACGTGCAGAAATACAACGATATGGCATTTTGTTAAAAAACAGTGCTACAAAATAACACAGCAAATCACAGAACAGCAGGGGTTGGAGGGACCTCTGGAGATCAGCTAGTCCAACCCTCTGCTAAGGCAGCATCACCTAGAGCAGGTTGCACAGGATCGTGTCCAGGCAAGGTATCAGTATCTCCAGAGAAGGAGACCCCACAGCCTCTCTGGGCAGCCTGTCCCAGTGCTCGGTCACCCTCAGAGTGAAGAAGTTTTGCCTCATATTGAGATGGAACTTCCTGTGTTCCAGTTTGAGCCCATTGCCCCTCATGCTGTTACTGAGCACCACTGACAGGAGTCTGGCCCCTTCCTCTTGATGCCCACACTTATAGATACTTAGATACTTAGAAGCATTGGTATGAACCCCTCTCAGTCTCTCCTCTCCAGGCTAAACAGCCCCACATCTTTCAGCCTTTCCTCATAGAAGAGATGCTCCAGTCTCCTCATCATCCTCATAGCCCTCCTCTGGATTCTCTCCAGTAGTACCTTGCCTTTCCTGAACTGGGGAGTCCAGAGCTGGACACAGAACTCCAGATGTGGCCTCACCAGGGCAGAGTAGAGAGGATAACCTATTAAACTATTAACTGCTAACCAGTGAAAACCAGTTTAAAACAGATCCTAGAAAGACTTGCTTTTATCACTGTGTTGGCAAAATACTACTTGTTGAGCTTGGCTGGAATCACAATTTACCGATTGGCATCACTACCTTAACAAAGGTGGCTGAATTTGCTGAAGCCTTAGGCTGCAAGCTGCAAACTTTCACCTAGCTATGCAGAACTTTTATATAGTTAAGTAAAAGAAGACCACCATGGTTCAGGCTGGAAGGAAGGTATAACCATCAGCAGAAACTGCAGCCTTATAGATAGGAAAAGAAGCATCCTGCCTCAAGACAAGGAAGGAAGGGCAATACCTCAGATCCTACATATTACTATTGGTCCAATCTGTCACATGAAGGGAGAGAATTTTTCATTGTAAGGATATAATTGCCCAGGTAATTTGCCTTTGTTCAGAGATCCTCTATGGCATTGAGCTCGAGATGTCACATCTGTTGTGACACTCAAATTATCTCATACTTCAAGCCTGAGCCTCTGCTGTGGGAAACCTAGGGTTTAGAAGCTTCCTTAACAACAGAATAGCATAATTGCTGGTGTGCTTCAGGAGAGAGCGATACTAAACATGATATGGCTTGGTATTTTCATCAATGAGCTGCCATAAAACATGAAACTACTGCTTGAAAAAGTTTCAGAAAAGGCAAATATCTACTGTGTTGAACAAAAGCCAAGACCAAGCAGCTGTGTGGGCTGCCCAGATTACAACCCAGGGAAGTATGGGCAGTTTTAAATGAGGGCATTCTGGAAAAGAATTTGCCAATTATACATAATAATACGGCTTTGGGGGGCAGCTGGGTGAAATATAATAGTATATATTGAAGATCTGATTTTACGATGTGGTGGTTTTGTGATTGGGGTCATGCAAAGACATTGATTTATAAAAAAGACACCCTGTTTCTGCAGTAGGGTACCAATGTATGAACACAAACAGTAGCAGGGTGTATTGGGTTTGTGTGGTAAGGTTTTGGTAGCAGGGGGCTAAAGGAGTGGCTTCTGTGGGAAGCTGCTAGAAGCTCCCCCTATGTCTGATAGAGCTAATGCCATCCAGCTCCAAGATGGACCTGCTGCTAGCCAAGGCCAAGCCCAAGCCCAAGCCCATCAGTAACAATGGTAGCTCCTCGGGGTAACATACTTAAGAAGGGGAAAAAACACCAGGAGCAACTGTAGCCAGAGAGAAGAAAAGATGTGTGGGACACTAAGGTCAGTGAAGAAAGAGGGGAAGAGGTGCCTCAGGCACCCGAGCAGAGATTCCCCTGCAAGCCACGGAGAAGACCATGGGGAGACAGGCTATCCTCCTGCAGCCCATAGAGGTTGATGATGGAACAGATATCCACCTGCAGCCCATGGTGGACCCCACATTGGAGCAGGTGAAAGCATTCAAAGGAGGATGTGACCCTGTGGGAAGCCCATACTGGAGCTGGCTTCTGGCAAGACCTGTGGACAGGAACCCACACTGGAGTATGTTAGCTGGCAGTCTGGTGCTGAAGGACTGTATTCTGTGGGAGGGTCCCATGCTGGAGTTGTCTGTGAAGAACTGCCACCTGTGGGAACGTCTCATGTTGGAGAAGTTCATGGAGGACCGTCTCCCGTGAGAGGGATCCTACACTGGAGCAGAGGAAGAGCGTGAGGAGTCTGCCACCTGAGGAGGAAGAAGCAGCAGAGACAACGTGGTGAACTGACCTCAATCCCCATTCCCTGTCCCTCTGTGCCACTGTGGGGAGGAAAGGGAGAGAAAATTGGAAGTAAAATTAAGCCTGGGAAGAAGCAAGGGGTGAGGGGAAGATGTTTTAAGGTTTGGTTTTATTTCTCATTACCCTGCTCTGATGATAAATTAAATTGATTTTCCCAAGTAAAGTCTGTTTTTCCTGTGATTAATTGGTGAGTGATCTCTCCCTTTTCTTGACCCACAAGCCTTTCGTTAGATGATCTTCTCTCCCCTGCCAGCTGAGGAGGGCAGTGACAGCGCAGCTTTGGTGAGCACCTGGCCTCCAGCCAGGGTCAACCCACCACACAGGGTTAAGACCTGGTGGTCAGCGCTCAGACCTGCTCGCGTCCCGGGAGGTGGGGTGGGACCACCACACACTGCAACTATCAATTCTCAGCCCCGGCGCACAGGCACCGCTTCTGCGCGCTACCCGCCACCTCGCACGCTGCCTGCCGGCCGCCGGTAGCTCCCGGGACGGCACGGCCCCTCAGGTAGCCCTGAGGAGACCGGCCGCAGCAGAGCAGGGCGGCGGCCACAACCGAGGCCGGGATACCCAGCGCCCCGATCGGCCTCTCTTGCTGTCCAGCTCGACGTCTGCTTCCGCGCCGGACGCTGGGATTAGAGGGCAGGGCGCTAGGATGAGAGGGCCGGGCGCGGGGTGGGCGGAGAGTTTCCGTGGGAAGGCGCGGCGCAGTAGCGGCATGGCGGTGCGAGGGCACCAGCGAGGGGCCGTGGTGGAGCTGTGGGGAGTACTGCTGCCTCTACAGCGGGAGGCGGCGGACTCGGAGGGGGAAACAGAGGAGGAAGCCGAGGAGGAGCCATACGTGGCGGAGGCTGTGCTTCTGGACGCTTCTGGCCCTCAGCTGGCGGCCGCGCTGCCGCCGCGCCGAGCTGGTGAGGGGCAGTGGGAACGGAGAGGGGCCAGGTGGCGGGCGGGCTGCACTCGGTGTCCTCTGCCCGCGGCCTCCCTCGGGGGCGGGTTTGGTCTCGGCCCGGGGCGTTGTGTTTGGAACAGGTGGGCTGCACTCGGCGTCTGCGCCGAGCCCGGCCCGGCCCCGCGAGGAGGGCGGAGGCGTTCGAAGCGCGCGGGTCTCTGCGGAGAGGCGGTTCTGCCGCGGCCCGCCCGTTGGTCCCGGGCCTGTCAGCAGCCTCGCCGGGCCGGGAGGGGCTTGTCTGCTCCTGTGAGCTGTTCTGAGGGTGAATCAAGTCAAAACGCCCTCCTTCCCTGGTTACTGAATTCGTAACAGGCAAAGGGAAATGATCAGGAGCAGTAAATCTCACAGCCGCAACATTGCGGCGGTAAGAAAACAAAGTTTTGCCATTCTAGTTAACTTTATGCAAAACACGCCGGGTTTTTTCCATTTATGACATGCTAAGAGTGTTGATACTTGACATTAATGATTCCCTGCTTTCTATTTAGTACTTAGGAAATCAGGTGAGCTTGGAGCAACTTCTGCCTAGCAAGAATATTCGGTCTGAAAATTTGTTTTTAAAATGGTTACGTTGAGCTAGGTAACCAGGGGAAAATAAATAGGGAAATTGTTACTAAGATCTGCTGGTACTCTGGTTTGGTGAAAAATGGGCCCTGCTAAACGTATGTCCTGGCTTTGTTCTGGTCGCAGCGTTCAGTCCCCAAGCGTGGGTTGAGGAACGGTGACTTAAGTTTTGGGAGGGAACGAGGAGGCCAGCCAGGTCATATGAAACGTTAAGAGTTTATTATATGAATTGTTTGTGATTTTTGGTGGTTTCAGTGCAGGAAGTATTTGTTAGGCAGGTGTGTCTGAAGAGCTTGCAGCAAAACTGTTTTAAATCGAATTGCAAACTTGACTTGGCATAAATTGTGTACTGTTAAGCCATGTGCCATATGTGTGTCCAATTGGCTTAATAAGTATTCATACAGAAGTTTAATTTTGTAGTTCTGACACTTGTGAGAAGCATTTTTAGCACTTGTTTCTGAGGTTGGTTTTGCTTTCGTTTTTAAATACTACTGGGAAGGCTGACACAAGGAAGTTTATGACACCCCCCCCTTTGTTTTATTACTGCAACATATACAAAAGACAAAAATAAGCTTTGAACAAACAGAACTCTTCTAATCAAACCAAACTTTTAATCTTTATGAGTACTAATTAACAGTGGTTTTATTTTCCTTTTTAATGATTCAGTTCTTCTACAAGAAGACAGCTCCAGAAAGGAATATGAAGTAGTTGGATGTTTTCCATTAGCTCATCCTTGGTGGAGAGTTCATGTGAAAGCTAAAAAAATGGGGTCGAAGTACTTTGTGCAAGGATATCCATCGTATTTTCTGCGGACTGATATAGAAGAGAACAATCGACAAGTCTTTTCACTCTTTCTTAAGGAATGTGGTGTTCCTGAGTTTTTTAAAGGGAAGTTTTTTACTTGGCTTCCTATGGAGTCTATGCTGAGTTTTAGAAATCTTGAAGAAAAGCTAAACGAGTTCCAAGTTTCATGCTTACAGACAGGGAAGAAACAAGGAGACACCAAGGATTATGATATCTTCAACTATGTTTTGAAATCATGTAGGTATATCCTGTGCTGTTTTCATTGTTTCATTGGCTAATGAGTTTTAGCTCAGATACTGTGTTCAAGCTAATGGGTCTTCACATGAAGTGTATGTTCTACGAAATAGAATATGCGAAAATTCTTCTAATTTTTACATTTGAGGATAGTGGGACAGCTGACCAATTAAAGGTAGGCATACAGTTAGAAATTGTTGTGACTTAACCTGGCAGGTAGCTAAAACACATCACTTATGGGATGGGGGAAAGAATTGAAAAGAAAAAGATAAAACACATGGGTTGAGAGAAAAACAGTTTAATTACAGAATCACAGAATTGTAGGGGTTGGAAGGGACCTCCAGAGATTGAGTCCAACCCCCCTGCCAAAGCAGGTTCCCTCGGACAGGTTGCACAGGGAGGCATCCAGATAGGTCTTGAATATCTCCAGAGCAGGAGACTCCACAACCCCCCTGGGCAGCCTGTCCCAGGGCTCTGTCACCCTCACTGGGAAAAAGTTCTTCTGCATGTTGGTGCGGAACTTCCTGTGCTCCAACTTGATGCCGTTGCCCCTTGTCCTGTCTCCACTGAAAAGGGGCTGGCCATTTCCCTTTGTCTCCCACACTTCAGCTATTTATAAACATTAATGAGTTCCTCTCTCATTCTTTTCTCAAGGCAGAAAAGCCCCAGCTCATTCAGCCTTTCCTCACCAGGGGAGATGCTCCAGGCCTTTAATCATCTTTGTGGCCCTCCACTGAACTCTGTCCAGGAGATCCCTGTCTTTTTTCTCCCAGGGGGCTCCAGGTGGGCCTGACCAGGGCAGAGTAGAGGGGGAGGATCACCTCCTTTGACCTGCTGGCCATGCTCCTTTT
>VZTU01019907.1:0-30252 GCA_013400835.1 Zapornia atra | reverse complement strand
CCGAGCCCTGGGGAACACCGCTAGTCACAGGTCTCCAGCCAGACTCTGCTCCACTGATCACCACTCTCTGAGCTCGGTCTGACAGGCAGTTCTCAACCCACCTCACTGTCCTCTCATCTATCCCATGCTCTCTCAGCTTTACTAACAGGATGTCATGGGAGACAGTATTGAAAGCCTTGCTGAAGTCAAGGTAGATGACATCCACTGTTCTCCCTCCATCTATCCATCTGGTGATATCATAGAAGGCCATGAGATTGGTTGAGCACGATCTCCCCTTGGTGAATCCATGCTGACTACTCCTCATAACCTTGTTTTCTTCCAATTGCTTGGAGGTGGCATCCAGAACAACCTGTTCCATCATTAATAGGACAGTAAAGGAAGATAATAAATAATAATGATTAAAAAAACCCAAACTAAAACAAGTGATGCACAGCATAATTGCTCAGCGAGTTCCTGAGCCCTGCTGCTTCCCAGCCAACCCCTAGTTGTATGTGGAGCGTGACATCATATGGCATGGAATATCCTCTTGGCCAGTTTGGGCATACTCTGTTGGCCATACCCTCTCCCAGCTTGGGCACCCCTCACCTTCTCATTGGCAGGGCAGGATGAGAAGCTGAAAAGTCCTTGACTGCTCGGCAACAGCTAAAACGTCAGTGTGTTACCGGCATTTCTCTCATCTGAAATCCAAATCACAGTACTGTTCCTGCCACTAGAAAGAAAAATTAACTCTATCTCAGCTGAAACTAGGACATGTAGGTAAGACAGCGATCAGGCAATGTACTTAACTGAGAAAAAAATTGGAATTATGAAGTTTCCTTAACCCTTGATTAAAAATTGTGGGGTTTTTTCCTAGGAAAAGATAACTTTAAAGGTTTTGCTTTCTTCTAAAATCTGTTTTTTAAAGCAAGGTATAGAGCAAATCCATTTCATTATGCCCCTTTTGTGGATCCCAAGACTGATCTAAACAGGGAAAACGATAGCTCAAGTTTGGGGTCGTTAAGAAAGCCAGGGGAGAGCACTGTGTTCCTCAGTTCCCATACTGAACTGATACTACAACTGTAGAAGCCTGTTTTCTTATTTCAAATTTTAATTTTAATGCAGATGTACAGAAGAATATTTATCTTTAGATTGGAGAGGCAGGCATGTGATATCTGAACTGACTTTCTACAAAATGCAGTTGCATAGGCAGTTTAAACTAAATGTATAGTACTTTCCAGATGAGTACATTTAGTTTGAGTTTTTATCTGTTTACTCTCTCCCCAGCCCCAGGAACTTATGGGAGAACAGATTTTAAAAGAATTTTAAAGGGATTACAACTAAGAAACTGAAAGAACTAAGGGATGTTTTGAATATAGGCAGAAGGGTAAGAGCCAGAGTCAGCTTAAATTGCCTTTACAAGTGCCTTTGTATATTGCTTAAAACTTCCTTGGTTTATGGTTCATCCAGTTGCAGGAAAGGCTGCAATGGTAGCTCTGACTTTTCCAACAATACTGGAATTCTTGCCAATTCTTTTGCCACACCATGTTTGCTCTCTGTTGGATATGGTGTGTTGGCAGAGAGTGACTGAAGAAAACAATGGTATGGATGGTGACAAAGTACAGCTTCAAGACAAGATGCTAACAAGGTTGGATGAGATTTTAAAGAATGAGCCATGGAAACTTGGATTCAGCAGGGTAAGTAATATTAAAAAATACAGTGCTGTTTCAGTGACATTCAGTTTATTAACTGGGTGTTTGAGGGAGATAAGCTTAGTTTATTTGGAAATGGATGATTTACTGGACTGAGTTTTAGTGAACCAGTTGGTCTACGTTAAACCAGTCACAAAAGGTGATGATCGGAGGGCTGGAGCACCTCCCCTATGAAGACAGGCTGAGAGAGTTGGGCTTGTTCAATCTGGAGAAGGATCTGGGGAGACCTTATTGCAGTCTTCCAGTACTGGAAAGGGCCTGCAGGAAAGATGGAGAAGGACTCTATCAGGGAGTGTAGTTACAGGACAAGGGGTAATGGATTTAAACTAATAGAGGGTAGATTTAAATTGGATATAAGGAAAAAATTGTCCACTGTGAGGGTGGTGAGGCTTTGAGCGACCTGGTCTGTGGAGGGTGGCCCTGCCCATGCAGGGTGGTTGGGACTAGATGACCTTTAAAGGTCCCTTAGAACCCAAACCAATCCATGATTCTATAAGATTTTTAAAGGTAGTTTTGTTACAACCATTTCCTAAGTCTTTTCTACAAGAAACAGAAAGTCAAATACTCACAGTGATCGGGCCAAAAGTAAGGAAACTCATTTAAATCTCTCAATTGTACTGTTCAGTTTTATACTGGCAAACAAGATTTTCTGTTCCTGATACACAGAACAGTATCAATGCTTTCATAGAAAGGTACACAAAGTACTCTGTAATAGGACACTGGGTCTAGTTGTTCCTCTTTCTGATAATGGGGTTTGGGATTGCTGCTTACTTTCTTGTTTTCCTTTGCTGTGCTCGCTGTGCCACTTAGCTGCTGGACCTCACTTCAGCGCTCTGCTACCTCAGATGGGAGCTATAGCTTAACAGTTCATCAGTGTGCTTAGTTAATCCCACTGCTTCAGCCCCCCAGTGCTTTTGCTGACAGCTGTTCTGACTTGTCTTGAAGACCTCCAGTTTCAGAGATTCAGCAGTCTAGCCAATATATTGCAGTCTTTCACATACTTCCCTATAAAAAGCTTTAATCCAAAAGTGCAATTTGAGTATTTCCTGATGCAGTACAGACTTGTTGCTCTCTTATTTCTTGTACCAAAGATCTGCATTCTCACTGCAGTTGTTTTTTCTTGCTTCATGGCTCAGTTTAGCTTTTTCTCCTAAAGCTCAACAAGCCAAATTAATTTTCTTTCTCCCAATACTACTTTTTTTTTTAAAAATATTTTACTCTTTCACTGTTTTGTGGTAGTCTCTGTAAAGATTGTGTGTTTCTTGATGTGGTGTGTTCAGAACTGTGTACAGTGTTTTGGCTAATGCCTTTCCTGTGCTCTATTTCTACTGTTGTTTGTGCCTTTACTTGAAATTGTGCTAATTACATGTGCACAAGTTCTCCCTAACACCCAATTTCTGCACCAGATTTTTGATTCTTTTAAGGTTTCTCTTTTATACAGAAAGGTGGCTGGGAGGAAGTATCATTCCATATTCCTTTTAAAACGTCTTTGCTTGAAAAGCATCATATCTTTGTACCTATGAAAAATCCATACATTTTTGTAGACTTCCCCCCTTTGAATTGTAATTTTACTAGGAGGTATGTTATCCAGCAAGAGGCTAGCACCTCCTGAAATAAAGTTTTTGCTTTTGTTCTTTTTGGGGAGAAGATTACCTATAGGGAACTGCACCTTTCTTACTGTGAGGCAACATGGGCCGGCTTCTGTCAGTGTGGAGATCTCCTCTGTAAGATTCCTGAATTGCAGAAGAACGCATTAATCCTGTATAATCAACTCAAGAAGCAGTGCAGAGAAATGGGACACACTTATGAAGATCAAGATGAATTAGCTCGTTTAGTATCTAAAGATATGCCCATTGAGCATGCTTGGCAGTCTCTTGAGTTCCTGAAAGATCAGAACATAGTGATTAGGGAGAAAACACGTGTGTTTCTGCCTCACCTTTACAGGTCTGAAAAAGACATTGCAAAGTATATAGGTGGCCTTCTGTCAGACTGCTCATGGCAACTGAGTGGTGATGTGAGAGAGGTACTTAACGTTCCCGAGATGCCAAGAGAAACGGTAGGTAATGGAATGAATGTTACCCAGGCTCAGGAAGTCCAGGGTCTGAAGGAGACAGATCTGGACAGTCATAACTGTGAAAATCACTTTCCTGAAAAGGAAGTGGGCTCTACGTCTGGTGCCCAAAGTAAGGCAGAGGAAGACTTGGATCAGGTGCTTGCCATGGAAAAGATTTGTTCTAATCCCGTCACAATCATAAGTGGAAAAGGAGGCTGTGGGAAGAGCACGATAGTTAGCTGCCTTTTCCGTCACTTAAAGCAAATGGAAAAAGAAGTGGAAGCTGCTTCTAAGGACTTTGAAGAAGACCTGGATGCATCTGAGGAATGGAATACCTTTGATCATCGTTGGGAGTCAGAGAATATGTGCACAAAAAATCAATTGAATGTACTATTTACTGCACCTACAGGGAGGGCAGCAAGCCTTTTGAGTGAAAAAACTAAGCTTCCTGCCTATACCCTGCATCAGGTAAGGATTTTTATTTTTATTTTTAAATTACATTCTGAAAGTCCTTTTGGCACTGTCCATTCTTGCTTTGGAAAAAAAAACTCACTTGTTAGTGAATTTTCCTTATGAAATGTGTAGCTATCAATGCTTTCTTTTTTTTTTTTTTCTCTTTCCCTACTTATACATGTCTCACATTTGTGTCTTTCTAGGCCACCTGGTCTCTTTACCTTCTCAGGTTTTTTTTTTTCAGTTAAGACAGAAATAGCTTATCCATGGCAGAGATGTGTTCTAGTCTGTTTCATTCACGTGGTGTTTTCTTAATTACTGTTAAATATTGTGCAAATGTTTTTAGAAAAAAGTAGGAAGCAAACCCTTTGTTAATAAACTTAGGTCAAATCTGTTATCCTAGGTAGCAGAAGGTGCTAAGAAGACATCAGAGGCATGGAATGACCTGTATAAATCCAAATTATAATAAGATAAAAAGTACTGTGAGGGGTTTTTTTTCTCTCTTTGGGGACTGGCTCATCGCCTGTTCACCTTCCCTGTGTGATATTAGTGTCAGCAAGTTGTAGTAGGAGGTGTTCTGTTACTGAGCAACCTAATGGCTGACCTAATATCCTTCAGGGTTCCTGCAGAAAAATGAAGATGCATTTCTGTGCTTTTAAGTAAGTATTGATAATCTTGGCTAGAAATACATTCACCAAGGAGGAAAATAAGATTGAATGGATGAATCTTTGAGTCTTTAGTGGTTTAAGTTCAGAATTTCATATAATGGGTCTAAATACATCATTAGATGATCTCACACACTGGCTACCTTTATGAGACAGCTGTTTACAGATGATAAGTGTCAGAGCTTGATTTATTTTGATTTGTGTCTAGGTCATCTTTAGTTTTAAATCGTGGAGGCAGACTGAACAAGTGCAGCCGTGGAAGTTTTCTACTGTGACAATTCTGATTGTGGATGAAGGAAGTTTGGTGCCTGTACACGTTCTTAGTGTAGTTTTAAAGCTCTTGTGTGAGCATGCTCAGCTTGCCAAACTTATTATTCTAGGTAAGTAAACCAGCAAATTTAGCATTATACAATACTTAGCAACACTTGCACTGTATACGCTTTATCAGAGCTGCCACTGGTCTTGTGGAGTCTCTTCAAAACCCCAGAATGTTACAGTGTTCTGTACTTGGATAGGTCTGCTTATTGGTAAGGTCAGATGAGACAGAGTTTTCCATCCCAGCTGTCAGTATGAAGTCCTTAAGGACGCTAGTGTTAGCACTGGCACAGGCTGCCCAGAGAAGCTGTGGCTGCCCACTTCCTGTCAGTGTTCAGGGCCAGGCTGGATGGGGCTTTGGGCAACGTGGGCTAGTGGAGGGTGGTTGTGCCCATGGCAGGCATTTGGAACTAGATGGTCTTTGAGATCCTTTCCAACCCAGACCATTCTATGATTCTATGATTAGTCACATGTTAGAAGGGAGGTTTGATGTCGTTCTTAATGTTGGGATCATCTTGTTTTCATTCAGAAAGGAAAGCAGTGTAAAATCAAGATTTTCTGCTTTCTCAGAGGCTTGCTTTTTGGCATGCCACTACGTGGCATTTGTTTTTAAATATGTAACATTCAAAGCATGTTTGTGTAAGGTGTGATCATCGTCAGAGTGATTTTTTCACCTGCTAGTAAAGCATTACTGAGTGAGGAATGGGAAAAATTTGAACTACACTTCAGCCTGATTCCCAGAACAAAGTTTCTTAGATTCTTGAAAGCTTGATTTCAACATAATTGTATCGAGGAAGCCTGTGAATATTGATTCCAGTATTTGTTTTTAACAGGTGATCTGTTACTGCTTCTCACAAGTACTAATTTGCATTCTGTTTAGGTGACACCAGACAGCTACCAAGCATAGACCCAGGAAACATGTTAGCTGACATCTTTGAGGGTCTAAAATCAAGAGGCTTCTCTGTGGAACTGCGAACTAATCACAGAGCTGAGTCACAACTAATTGTAGATAACGCCACGAGGTAGGATTTTCTTACGTATGGTGAAGCACTCTGGTCCTTTACCTGCAAAACAGTAGTGCATCCAGATGGGATTCTATAGTACTGCTTCTGTTAGTTTCTTACTCAATTCTTTTAAAAAGAAAAAAAACCAACCCCCAGAAGAACAACAACCACCCCCAATTTTTTTTCCAGGAATATATGTATTAGACAAAAAAATGTGTGCTGGAATACTGTTGAATTTTAGGGGATGTATTTCATTATCAGATACCCTCTGTTGTTCACAAATGAGTTGTGCACACACGTGTTACTTTATGCCTTCTGAAATGACTTACAATTGCATCTTTAAGTTTTAAAGACGTTGCTGGTGAGTGTGAGAACAGCTAAAACAGCTGAATGACCTTGAAATTTTACATGTCAAAGGCCATTAAATCATACTTTCTTTTAATTTTTTTTTTCTGTATTAATACCTAGAACCTCTAAATGTTTCCAGCATTTGCATTACTTTTGGTCTGGAAATAATCCAGTCTACTGTTAGTGCATGATTTTTTTAAACTTTTAACAACAAAATCTAGGTGTGAGTGCTCAAGACCTTTTGATGTTGATTGGAATTTGAGAATATTCTGCACTTTTGCAGGGCTTCCAAAAGCACCAAGTGTTTTACAGGCTTTTTTTTTTTTTGTAACATTGTTCCAGTTCACTCCCTTGAGAAGACCTGCATGGGTAATACTAAGGATCTACTGCAATGCTGAAGGGCTTAGGGAAAAATTACCTTCCCTTTTTTTATTTTTAAATGTGAAATTAAGTTCAGCTCAGAAGAATGAGGTTTTGGTGTATGTGGTGTAGATGACCAAAAATTTCTAAATGGTGAAGTTCAGGCTGATGCACGTGTTGATACAGTGGAATCCTTTAACTGGAAATAACTTCTCTGTTTTCCCTCCACTGCTTGGTCAAGAATCTCTCACCGGAAGCTTCCTAAATTTGATCAGGTGCTCAGAGTTTCTGGCTGGAATGAGGAAATGACCATGCCAAGCCCGGAGAAGAAATTCATTCTTATTGCTTTGCCTGCTGGCGGGAGTTGTGACAGTACGTGTGTACAGTCAGCTGGGGATCTTGACTTGCCTGTGATAAAGCATGGATTGTTTGGCTGGAACTAACGCTTTGGGAAGCTTTCCTCTGTCTGTATTTGCTGTATACATTTGAATGCCAGATCTGTAGTTTATCTTTTGCCTTCTGTAAGTGCACGCAGCAAGACCCCTAAGTGCAGAGTATACACTGTAGAGATCCAGCTCACCAGTTACATTTTGAAATTCCCTCAGCGTGATCAAATGGTATTGTCTGTTTATGTTGCAGCAGCCATTGTTAAACCTTACAAGCTGAAAGTTTTCAGAGGTGAATCATTTGAGTAAACAGCAACTGTAACAGGGTGGTGTGTAGGACAAGAACGAGCTCCCAACTCTAGAATCAAGTTAGGAAAATGTAAGCAGAGAGGAGACATCAGTGTTTCTTAAAAGGCTTGGGGGTCAAGGTTAGGGCCATTGGTTTTAGGGTGGGGTTTTTTTTGTTGTTTTTTTCTTTTATCTATTGATAAATGTATTGAGAGGCCTGTACTTGATATACATCAAAAAGCTTCAAGGAATATGGGGGGGAAGGGGAAGGGAGGGACGTGTGAATATGCTCATACTCTCATACTGTAGTAACTTAGCAAACAGAATACTAAAAATGAGTTTCTTATGTGAAATCTAAATGTATAGGTCTGTGGCTTAAAAATGTTTTATCTTTACCCCTTTGATGTGCTGTATCAAAATCTTATTTTGCATGAATTGCGCTCTATGCAGCTGTTTAACACAGAGAAACAAGAATGTCTGTGTTTCCATATCACTCTTGTCTCTCTGATTTTTAATAGTGAGGTAACTACATGATGCTTTTTTTGAGGAGTATATCTGTGGGTGTTCTGTGGCATGGTGGGGTTTTTTTTGGGGGGGGAGGGAAAGAGTGTGTTTTTCTGGGTTGTTTTTTGTTGTTGCTGTTTTAAACTAGGTGAAATGTCACTGAAGCAAGAAATAAGCGAAGGCGATTTCCTATTGAATTATGTTTTTCTTTCTTAACTTGTTTTGTGTGTTCTTATGCCTTACTTTTTATGTCTTCTAAAACAGATTTGCAAACTGCCATAAAGGCTTTACTTAAAAAGGGACCAGGATTGCAGGATGCCAAACAATCACAGTTCATTGCTTTCAGAAGGTAACGGAGCATGCAGGCAGATATTGAAATAATCCTTGCTAGCAGCCACAGTCTAAAAATAGCTGAGTGTGTTGAGTTTGAGAGACTAGTGGCAATATCATGAAATTACTAGAGAGAAGTCAGGCCAGGTGTCTCTTCCTGTGCCTTCTGGTTGCCCCCAGTCTCTCTGTGGAGAGTTGCTTTATTTTCTGTAAGCTTAATGTTATTTTGCACCATGCCTTTGTCTACATCTGTACTGTTTATGCTCAAGAAACAAAGGGTGGACATAAGTGGTCGGTTTTTGTAGTAGATGCTCTGAGAACCTCTGCTCTGGTGTTCACTGGCAAGCGCAGTGGTCTTCAGAATCGAGAGGCAAGGGCTTGGCTGCAAGAAGGACCCGCTAAACAAGTCGTGTCTGGATTCAAACATATCCCATCGTGACAGAGGTGAATTCCAGGGTGCATAATGGAGCATATAACCTGCTGTCTGTGTATGATTCTGTCACACATGGGCACTGACCAAATTACTGAAGGTACCTGCATGCTGATTGTGTCACGATAGTCTGATGCATGTTAATGCTCCTGCTGGGCACTGGCATCTGCCTACAGTTTGGATTTGGAAGCGCAAAAACTGACCATTTAAGAAGGGCTGGGATGTGGGGCTTTAACCTACTCCCAAGGAAGTTTGTAAAGTTTAGTAATTGCTGATAATGTGAACCATCACAGGAGCGTGAATACTATAGATGGCCTCACAGAACCACTGGGATAAATGTATCATAGAATCCCCTGAATTGAAAAGGACCCACAAGGATCATCAAGTCCAACTCCTGGCTCCACACAGGGACAACCAAGTCAGAGTGTGTTGACTGAGTGTCCAGATGCTTCTTGAGCTCAGTCAAGCACAGTGCTGTGACCACTTCCCTGGGGAGCCTGTTCCAGTGCCCAACCACCCTGTCTGTAAAGAACCTCTTCCTAAGATCCAAACTAGACCTCCCCTGTCACAACTTCATGCTCTTCCCTCAGGTTCAGTAGTGCCAGTAGCCCATAAGCCTATACTTCCACTCAAAAGGAAGAGAGAACCTTTAAGGAAAGGTTAAGGAAAACCCCTTCCATTTCTATTTGTGATGAACCTTTCCTCAGCAATTAAAAAGCACCTGCTATTGATAGCTTACTAGCAGGAAGTGATTTAGAAATAGTTTACCTGTTTGTTGGGAATGCTGAGTAACTCTGAAATCAATTTTATTTCTCCAGCCTGCATTCAGGTACAATACTGTTGTTGTTAATGATTTCCTATGAAATTCTTCTAGAATATATTTATAGGTACTTAATCTGCATTAAAAAAGTTAAAATTCCAGCGTTTTAAGCAGCAAATAAATCTACTTTTAATACAATCTCAGACAGGGAACAGTATATCCAAGCTTTAGTTTTTGTCTAGTTTTGTGTTTTCTCTTCAAATCCAATCTAGGTATGCATCGCAGATGTCCTTGCCCCACTCGCTGTGGTATTTGGACAGAACTGCTCCTTTACTGCTGTATCCTCTAAACTCTGAATCATGATCAGTTTTAATTCATGCTAATGTGACATTGCATGTAGTTGTTGAGTGCTTTGTGTTCATGAAGTGCATCATGATTTTGCTCACGTTCTTGTTTTGTGTGATTTAGGCAAGATTGTGATCTAATAAATGAACTTTGTTGCCAACACTACTCAAATCACTTAACCAGGTAAGCCAACATTTTGCTGTTTTTCCTGTGAACAATCTGACTTTGTTTTTGAAAGTGTTACAGCCAGGGTAACAACTCAGAATAGAATCTTGGAACTTCTGATATTCCATCTAGATCTGATTATTTATCTTAGGTTATTGTGTAAAAGATTTCTTTCTTTGATGGGTTCTTTAGTCTCCTCCTGGACTGTGAACAGAGATAACATAAAATAAGTGTTTGCCTTTCATTTAAATTGTCATTATGTGAATTCTAAGATTTTGAGTTAGTGCTGGGGAAAAAGCCCTCCAGGTTAATTATTTCTTGCCACTGTATGAATATTTTGGGAATCAGAATTTTGGTGCTACTCTGTATTACTGTGGTTTTTTGCCAAAAGGTTTTACAGAAGTTCAAGAAACAGCTCACTCAAGAAATGTGAGTGGTCTTAACTGATCTGAACATTACTGAGGCTTTCAATCTGGCCCAAGTCTAGGGAGGGGAAAGAAGAAATACCGAGAGATGGTTAAGTGTGTACTTTGTAAATACATTTCTCCCTTTTGCTTTCCCTGACCTAGAGACCATAAAAAACGACTTGTGTTTCAAGTTGATGACAAGATCTCCTGCATGCGGAATACCTACCTCAGGGATCTCCTGCCAGGCCCTGGCTTCAGAGAGGATCCCAGTTGCCGCGAAGGCAGAAGCGGAGAAGCCGCCCTCACTGCGCAGCGTGCTGAGGAGGACAAACGGCTGTGCAATGGAGATATATTTTTCATAACAGATGTAAGTCCTTGCTGCAAGAACTTGCATAAAAGCCCCCAGGGTAGCTGAATCAGTCCTCGTTGGATCCCCAGAACAAAACAATTCACACTTTAAAATTTTAGTCCATAATACCCTGTTCTTCTGCTAAACTGTCGGGTGTAAGGCAAGAAAGAGGTGGGCTCGCAATAGCAAATGGAAAACCATTAAATCTCTGGGCTTTTTTATAGAATGTGATTTAGCTGGCCTGCTGATATCCTGCATAAATAAATTCTGTAAATACTTGAATGCGTTGCAATCGAAATGCTTAATATTGTGGTTATAGGTAGAAACATAGTCTTAAGTAAAGAATGAAAGGTTAATGTTGCAGCTTGAGTGTGCCTCTGGCAAAAACTGAGCTGGCTAAAATATACAGCAACACCAAGTCGTGTATGCTGCTGTGTTCAGTGACTTGAGTTAACCCAGCAAAGGGTCCAGTGAAAGGATCAATATTTGTGCATGGGTGTGGGGGAACCACTCAGGGTAGGTGGAAGAGAGTGAGCGCTTCTCTGTGGCAGCAAACTCTTGAATGGCCTCACTGGTATTACTTCACTGTACCTTTGGGTAACTTAAGCTTTCTCTTTCTGGGGGTTAAAACTGCTGCTCTCAGCGTTTTTCTAACAAACCAGGAGGAGTTAGGGTAGGCCCTGTGCAGGGAAACTGTTTTCCTTGAAGGTAGGCAGTGAAAAATGCCAATCTTTTGGGTGTAGAGCCTTCTGATGAAACTATTCCACGCAGTCGACATGGCGGCTGTTGTAGTTTTGGGAACACTAGCAGAGGGACGTACACAGGCATGTAGACATCGATCGGGCTGCTGATATGAGCTTACTGCTGAGTGTTCTGTGCTGTTCCTTTAGGATGTAGAAATTGATAAACAGCGCTTCTTGACCATCAGCAGCACGTATGGCTCCACATACGTTGTGAAGTATAAGGAACTGAAGAAGCTGTGTCATATAAAACATGCGTGGGCCAGAACTATTCACACATTTCAGGTAAAAATAAAGAAGCTACGAGCTGATAAAACTTTCTCCTGGCTTTATCTTGCTAATGCAGTGTATTTTCATGGGAAAAAGTTGGAAGCTATCTTGAAACTAAAGTTCCTTGAATGCAGAATAGAAGGTAATTCTTGAGAGTGTCCCCAGGGGCCTCTAAGTTAGTCTTTTTTTTGTTTTGTTTTTTTTAAACTGCTTATGGGAGATCTTACTTTGAGGTGTTCTTAAACCTATTTCAGGGTTCTGAGGAAAAAACTGTTGTCTACGTGGTTGGCAATGCTGGTCGCCAGCACTGGCAGCACGTGTACACGGCCGTGACCAGAGGACGCTGCCGTGTGTATGTGATCGCTGAAGAGGCACACCTCAGACGAGCAGTCACTAACAGGCACGTGCCCAGGAAAACGCGCTTGCAGGGATTTTTGAGGGAGGTGATGGCAGAAACAAGCTACTGTCCCAAAGAAACTTCCTCTCCACTCACAAAGAGCTTTCAAAGTCAAGAGCCTGGAACTTGCTCTGTTTCTGCCGCTCAATGTCCTCCTGACCCATCCGAACCGCCAGCTGGCTTGATGAAACAAGACGGGTCAGCAGCTGGCAGCGAAGAGAAGCAGACACACACCTTGCAGCAAAGCCCCTGTAAAAGAGAACAGACTCTGGCAGAGAATCCGGAGGCAGCTCTGACAAAACCCTCTGTAAGTATCTCATGGCTGAGAAAGTTTAAAATTAACTTTTGCATCTTCTTTCACCACTGCATGTGGCTTGGATACTCTTATGATTGTTGTTTTATTATTAATATTAAATTAATAAAGAATTATTGGCTGAAAGAGCTGGGCTTGTTCAGCCTAGAGAAGAGAAGGCTGCAGGGGGACCTCATTGCAGCCTTCCAGTACCTGAAGGGAGCATACAAACAGGAGGGGAATCAACTTTTAAAAAGGGTAGACAATGGCAGGATGATGGGGAATGGATTAAAGCTAAAGGAGGGAAGGTTTAGATTAGATATTAGGGGGAAGTTTTTTACAGAGAGACTGGTAAAGTGCTGGAACAGGCTGCCCAGAGAAGTGGTGGATGCCCCATCCCTGGAGGTGTTCAAGGCCAGGTTGGATGGGGCCCTGGGCAACCTTGTGTAGATCCAGGCCTGGAGGTTGGTGGCCCTGCCTGTGGCAGGGGGTTGGAAGTCTATGATCCTTGGGGGTCCCTTCAAACCCATGCGATTCTATGATTCTATGCATATATTAATAAATTAAATTTAGGCCAGGCTGGATGGGGCTTTGGGCAACCTGGGCTAGTGGAGGGTGTCCCTGCCTGTGGCAGGGGGGTTAAGGCTAGATGATTTTCTAGGTCTCTTCCAACCCAAACCAGTCTGTGATACTAATTTTCAAGATGACCAGTATTGGTGAAGCAGTTGAGTTTGGCAGATGTTTTCCCAGCATAACAGATGATTAATAGGGAAAACTAAGTTGTAATGGCCATAGTAGTGAAAGGATACATCTTGTATTCCTGGGAGTGATCCCTTGGCTAGCTTAGCCTGAATTAGCTAATTCTTTCATTACCAAAGCCAGTTTTCAGGAGCTGATCTGCTGGGAAATGCTTATATAAAATTTAATTGCTGGTTTTTACACAGCCAAACATGCTTAAACAGGTGCTTTTTTTCATTGCATCAAATTTCTAGTCTCCATCATGGGGAAAGAGCTTTTTTTGAAGATGTTACTGTATTGTAGTTCCAGCTCTAACTCTGGTTTTGTTTTGTTTTGACAGGCAGCAGTACAGGACTCCCCACTTGGGTGTTCCAGACTCAGGAACCTGACTTTGGAAATGCCACCTCCTAGGAAGCTTTTCAAAAGCTAACAAATGACTAAGTCTCCTCATTATGAACCCTGCCTCAACCTGTTTTGCCCAAGACATTTGGAAGAGAGAAGCCTGGATATGCAGATGATTTTCAAAGCAAGCCCTTTGTATCTTCAGTCATCTGGTTTCAGTAGAAGATTCCTTGGTGTGTCTGTCATCAGAAATCCTACTGGTCTTTTTGTTCTGGTGAAGAATGAACTTATGGGTCTTACAGGGCCCGGGTATTCCCTTAAAAACTACAGGGGGGTTGCTAGCTTTAAAGACTGCAGCCATCCATACCAAGATTTACCCGTCTCCTGATGTTACAGCGTTGCTGAGCCGCTGTTGCCGATGGACCAAACCTGCAGCTTGCTCCAGTCAGGAAACAGTGTGCAAAGGGGCCTCTGCAGTTTTCTGCTGCGGCAGATTTGTGGGCATGAAGTTTTGATGGATTATGGATTTTAATCTTGTTATAAATAGAACATGAAAGTCAAAATCAATGACGGATGGAGAACTTGCTGTTGCTGCTTTAGCCAGTGGTCGTGTGCTCGTAATAATCCTAAGAAAAGCAAAATTCCAAGTCGGGGTCGACTAACATTCCACTGCTGACCTTTTGCTGTGTAACTCGCCCCCTTGTAATTCTTGAGGTTACAAAGCTGAATGTTTAATCAAACATCAAACTGTAGTAAGATTTGCACTGCTTGCTTGCTATAAGCCTTTTCTTTTTTCACATGTGTGGCAGGAAAAAATACACAGCAAATGCAGGCACGGTAGGGTTTGCTAAGACTATGGAAGAAAATAATGTGGAGAAAATATAAAATATAAAAAAATCAAGTAGAAAACAGTTACCTCATTTTTAATGTCTTTAAATCACTATTTATTTCAATTTATACAGTTTTTCCATACAAATATTTGCAACAGTTTGAATTTCAAAAAACCATAACATAGACGATAAATATCATGCTATTAAAGTATTAAATTTGTACAAAAATACTTTACAGTTTAATACTTATTTGTTACAAATAAAAATACATATTTAAGTGACTCATGAACGGGTTTTTTTTATTATTATTATTTTTTTTACACGATTCAGCATTGAATGTCATTCTGACCTTTCTGGCAGTGCTGAACTAGAAATCTGAGATACCTGTGTGTGCAGGGCAGGTGAACTTGTTCATGTATTGGAATCGGCACCAGGGACACAGCTAAACAGTGTGAACTGACCAGAAACAACTCTGGAAGGTGATTGCTTAGAGATGGAGACTCTACAGATGGACAAATCCAGTATCTTTATATTCACCAATAACAAGAATTACCAATAACAACTTGAATACCGGAATAAACCGAAGCAGCTGCTGGTGAGCATCTAAAGCAACTGGCAGTATTTTATTGCCTGGGGGGAAGGGGGAGAGGGGGGAATTTGTGTGATGTATTTGTAAAACATATTTACAGTTTTAAACTCTAAAAAAGTGTTGTGGGGATAATGTTTATCATAAAGGCGGCTGAAAACAAAGCGTATTAAATGGGACTTCTGTCCCTTCAAGAAATTGTTTGACTTAAAAAGCTCACAGGTGACAGTACGAGTTTACAGGTTTATGGATCATTAAAGAGCTGATGTACCCATCTTCCACTGATGTAGTTTAGAAAAAAAAGCCATTTTCTTTTAAAACCTTTCCCATGTGTCTGCACTCATTTCAGTTTTACTCTTGTTGGTTATCCTCCTTCAGAGGTTTTATCCCACTAAAAAAGTCGCTGCTTACAATTCCCCACAGGTTGCAAGCCGCACCGTTAAATGTTTCACTGCATAGGGAATGACAGGTGTTACAACAGGATTTACCCAAGCGGGGGAGTGACATTCACCACTGTCCTGCTGCCTCCTGCCAGCGCGTTGTTAAAGCCTCTGAACCATGCTATGGCTGAACAGAGCATGCACCCTTCTCGCCAGCGGAAACGGGGTCCCCGAGATCACAGATCTAGCCATTTAACAAGAAACCCCCCTGTGCCTCGCCCCTCAGGCAGCACCTTTCTGATAACGCGTTTTTAAAAGCCCCATAACCTGGCCATGGCTGTTAGCAGAGGGCAGTGTGCCCTTTTCCCTCAAACAGCAGCAGCTGCCCAAGGCAGAGGAGCACTTAAAACACGTTGAAAACATCTCCCCGGTTTCTTATTTGGGGGGAAAAGAAAAAAAAGACCCTTAATGACTTTTTGTACTGTTGCTAATGACAGATTGTTCATAAGGGAAGTGACTTAACCAAGAGCTAAACGACGTCAAAAGTAACTGTGAATTTATATAAGCCTTGAGACAGACAGACAGACTGACCTCCTGTGCTTTTCAGTGCTATACAGCATCTGAGCCTCAATCCGGGGTGGGGAGCCTCTAACAGGGATTTAGCACCATAATTGTCTTTTGTTACCCATCTGAACTGATTTTCTGCTATAAGGTGTTTGTAGGGTCCCGTGTCTCCGTGTTAAGGTTGGCGTGGCCACTCTGTGGTAGGAAGGCATTGTTCTGGTCACTCCACTCCCCGCTTGCTGAAGCCTGTTGGTCTGAGCTTCCTTTCTGAGATGCCAGGGGGTTTCTGCTAATCACCAGTTCCAGCTTATTGCCAGATTCTGCGATCAGGGGCACAACCAGACAGCAGTCAAAGTCTCTGGTGCGAACGTGGTTTACCTGAACAATTAGAGGATTGACTTTTGTTACCATTTTAGGAAACAGCACTGAGATCACAAGAGAAAGAGATTTACCCTTCGGACTATGGAACCTGATTTAAATATTCCAGATAGGGAATCGCCCCATACAAAAGACTAACCATGGTCTGAAGACACATGTTGAACTTTCTACTCCCCTTTAACAGCATGTAGCTGAAGTGGGTGTATTTACATGGGTGATAGCTGTGGCAGCTGGCATAAGGCCTGCTCCATAAGTGACATTTAACAGCACTTAGTTTCTCTGTCTTTCGTGGTGTTCCTTAATTTAAATCTAATAGATTGCATCTAAAATATTGACTTCGTTCAGGTCTTCTCTGGTTTTAATTAATGCAGATAAATTTACTTAACATTTTATTGGGCTAGTCAACAAGTAATTTAGGTTTTTTGTCACAGTCCAGCTTGGCGCTGGGCTAAGTGGTGCTGAGTGAGTACGACGTCGTTTCGACTAGTCAGTCAGCAGCTTGTGCAGGCACAGAAACAGTTCCCAAGAACAGGAAAAACTGCCACCCTGCCTGGAGATGCCTCAGTATGTCCCCTCTGGGGTTCTGTGGAGCCTAATGTCTGGAAAGAACCTGGTCCTACAGATATGATTTCACAGGGATATCTAGCCTTTGTGCCACTGCCCAGACGTCCAAGTCACAATGAATCCCTGCCTTTTCTTACGGAAGCTCTGAGCGATCGTGATCATCTGCCCTTCTTCCTGTCCTGCTACACACGCCCTTTCCCAGCAGAAACTCAAAGATCAGCACTGCTGCTCCTTTTCAATACAGTAATGTAGGTAACAAGGCTATTCCAAGTAAGAGATGAGAAACACCCCCCCCCACGTCATGCAGTCTTCTACCATCACCTTGGTGTAGACGGATCCCCGACCGCCCGCAGTGTGGTCACAAAGCTTTTTAAAAGGCACCTGCACATCGTACACCCTCCTGCTAAACCTCTGTTGTGCCAGAAATTACCTGCAGGAGTCTGTCATATGGTTTTAAGCCTCCCAGATCGCCAGGGCCAGCCGGTCGAATGTTTTTAACGTACACTCCTTTTTCCAATAAGCCATCTGAGACACTGAACCCAAAGTCTTCTCCGTCAGAGTCCTTGTACAAAGTTACCTGGGGAAGTGATGTGACAGGATGAGAAGGGGGAGAAAAAAAACCAAACCCAAAACCAACACAACAACTGGACATTTGTCCACATTTCTACAGGCGTTAGGCAGGTTTTCTTCCCAGGATGGCTTTGGTGGGTTTATTTTTTTCATATTGGAGTGATCACTTACTTACTGTTTGGTACTTACAGCATGAGAGTTGTCTCCATTTGGCCATTGTATTAATAGTCTCAGAAGCCACCTTATTCTTCAGGACTAACCAGCCCTTTTCACTCCTGCTTCCCAGCTGGGATTCTGAGATGGTTACCCCACCTTTCCTGGCGGTTTTTGGTTACCCTGTTCTCTAGTTGCCAGGAGCTGAGTACAAGATTAGGTTTAGTTTTACTTCAGGAATAAAGACCTGGCCTTGCCTAAACAATTGGTGTGGTGTCTTCCAAACCTGGCAGGCCAGGCTATGGTCCACCCTGCAAAGCTGATGCTCAGAAGTGCTCAGTATAGGAGTTACAATGCAATCTGTGTAACAAAAAGGCCAAATAAGGCTCCTGGAAGAGCTGGCAGGCAGCCTGTGCACAGTTACGCAGCCATGAGAGAGTCAGTCAAAAGCGGGAAACAGACGTTAGTAAAGCTGTTAGGAGAAGATTTGGGGGTGTTGGTGGGGTTTTTTTTAAGGACATCACAGACCAAGAAGTCCTCACAGGTCACTTTGTGAATTCAGTTATTTGATAGAAAAAGATGCAGAGACTTCTTCGTAGTTACGTGGCATACTTAGGTTCTGATTTCTCTCTCAGGAGTGTGTGTGGGGGGTTTTTTTTGTTTTTTGGGTTTTTTCCCCTCTCCCATCAGGAGTGCCCACCTACACAAGTAAATTGCCTGAGTTGGTGGTGTGACATCAGCCTGATGCTGACACAAACTGTGTGTGCACATACAGTCACACAAGTCAAAATTGTGCTTTGACTGCTGAAGCTTACGTCCCTTTGGGGTCAAACCACTGGTTTGATCATGCCTTGGCTGATAAAAATGACACCATTAAGAGTGCTCTGTGGTTTTGTAATGGCTTGGTGCTAGTGATGCTGAGCCAAATTCAGAACAGGCTGCCGAGGCCTTGGTCGGTATTTCATAGAAGACTGGCAAGTGCTGGGGCACAGCATGGGTTGGTGCTGCTGTCAGAAAGCTGCTGAGATCCTGCCTTAACCACCGCTGTGCAAAGGCAAGAGCAGGCATGGCTGTCTTAGAACCGGAGTGAAGGATTCAATGAGACAAGCAAAGAGTGCAGACAGTTGGGGTGGGGTTTGTTTCGGGGTTTTTTTTTGTCTTCCTCCTCTGTGCAGTTTTCCTGACTGGTCTGGGCTTTGGCAGTATTCCAGCAGCGCTTTAACCTGAAGGAAACCAGGCTCACTAGGAGGTTTGGGCAACAGCTGGGAGAAGATCGATACAAGGCTGGCTGCTGTGGCATTGGCACTGGTTTATCTGTAGATGTGGAGGGTGCGTCTCTGGGCTGCTGTGAAAACATCTCTCATGCCATGGTAAGCATTAACAACACCCCTGCTCCCAGTACTCGCCTCTCACTGTGCACCAGTTCCTCCTCTTACTCCATCTGTACCACAGGGCAAAGCCACACCTGAAGTCCCATTAGCTAAGCAGAAGGTTTTCTTCCTGCCAGTGATGCCTTGGGCATGAGCTGTCATTTTAAACTTCCCAGTGGCTGCAGCGTTTAAGGTCTTTGCCTTCTCCTTTCCCACCTTCCCCCAAAGTAACTCCTTGCTGAACCTGTCAGACCCCATGTCGCCGCGAATTTCAGGAGTCAATGGGCACTTCAGCTACTGAAAAACCTACCTGCAAACTCAAAATAATTCATCATAGGATGATTTTAATTTGTATCAACAGCTGCTGTACCAGCAGGACTCTGGGAAACTTCCAATGGTTTGTTATGAAGAGAGGCTTTTGTTTGTGATTTCATAGCATGTCTGACATGGCTTTGATGTGAAATATGTTTGAAGCTGCTATGAAAGTGCTGCAAGACTACTGTTCTGCAAGACTTAAAAAAACCCAAATAAAGGAGGGAGATAGATACATTTTATTGTCAGATCTCTGTGCATTTCCTGGCAAGGATGAAAAATAATTAGCACTGGACCAAGACACCAGTTCTCTACAAATGAGGTAACTTTTCCCCCTGGCAGCCACCAAGGGCCGGGGTGCCTCATGGTAACTGCTGCTGAAAGCAGCCTTGAAAAGGAAACGTAAAAATGTGGTACAGCGCCCGAGAGGAGAAGGCTAAAAATAGTGTGTGCTGTTCTAGCACAGATGTCACCATTTTAAAAAGGAGCTTTCCTTTTCCACTCCTTTCTTCTTCCTTCAGGCACTGGAGTTAAATGGAGCTGGATCCAACCTCAGATGAACTGCAGTCACCTGTGTAACAGGGGACTCGCTGAAGTCATCCAGAGTGTGTTCTTGTCCCAAGGCAGGATCAACAGCATCTAACCTACTTCTGAGAGACGTTTATCTGTCCTGCCTTTTAAAATCTCCAGTCATGGAGCCTCCACAGTCTATTACAGTAACCCCTTCCGGTGCTTTGGATGTTTCTCCTTGCTCTGCTCCCCACAGAGAACATGATCACTTCTTTATTCTCTCCTCTGCAGTGCTGTGAAACGAGGCTTGGTTTTCTCTGGACTCTGCTCAGTAGGTCAACACCCTTCTTTAATGTTCAGACCCCAAACCGGATGCTGTTACAACCAAGACCTTATCAAAGCAGGCTGGAGTGGAGAATGTGTCTGTGTTGGTCCCACTTGTACGTTTTAAGACATCATCGCTTTTTTCCTGTTGCAGTGAGTGGTCTCTTAGCAAACAAAATAGAAATAGAGCAGAGAAATTCTGCTCTAGAGAGCTTTGGGAAGTGCTGTGCCACCTCAGCTCTGTCCAGTCTGTAACAATGCATGTGCTGCTTCATGCCCAGCTTCCAAGTCAGAAATGGAGCACTGCAAATGGCAAGGGGTTATGAATGCCAAGTTTTGCTGAAGAGGGACAGTGGGAAGTATGGTGATGGAGGGGGGCAAAACTTTGGAATGCCTCCATACCCCCCACTTGTTCAGGTTGGACTTTCCTGGTTTCTATGGACTCAGCACTCGGGACGGGAATTACTCACTACCCGGCAATCACAACTTTATGGATCAAAGAATTTTCTCATTTCTCTTTTTTCAGATCTCAGATCCTAGAATATTTTAAAACCTGTTTCCCTTGCAGTTACCTCTCCTGACTTTTGCTTTGTTTAGCGAGAGCTTGGAAATGAAAGAAACTGATACTTAGTCACTTAAGGGATGAGACGGCAATTTAACTCTGCTGCATGTTTGGCAGCTGTCACTTTTAGGTGAGAGTCATCTGCAGAAAACTTTCTTTTGGATTACAGGTTATAATTTGGTGGCTACTTCTTTTCAGGGCATCTCAGAGCAAAACCCCTTCCATCTGAAATGTTTTTTAAAAATATTCTTATTTAATATTGGGTATGGGCAGAGCCCAACCACACGGGTTTCTCGTCTTCACTTGCCAGGAGCACGGCCCTGTCTGAAGGGTAGGAGAGGGCAGGCAATTCGCGCCACACTGACATCACGCTGGTTTATCCATACTGCTGATCCAGCTGTTTGATCTCCACAGCAAAATCGCCATTATTGGCAGTCTGTTAGACTTGCAAATTTATATCAGGAGCCTAAGGGAAAAAGAAAGCTGAAATGGAACTGTAATCCAGCTTTCATAAGCAGTTAAATAGTAAGAAATTTTAAACAGAAGCTTACATGTTTTGGGTTTGTTTCTATGCCTCTCTCCCCTCTCACATCTATGGGAAAATGCCTAATTTAAATTTATACACCTTGCACAGGATCAGCTGTTGAGGTATTTCAGCTGACTGAAGTTTCAGGTTAACTTGCAAGAGTGTTATGAAAAATTATCTAATGCCTGCTGCGTATTGGTGCTCTCGGAGGAATGTGTGCTCCATGAAACTTTTAAAAATGATCTGCAATGGTTTTTAGAAAAATATTAATCTATATGATTTCCTAAGTAGATAAAATCAATTAAAGGCGTTAATTAAATTTGAGTACTGATACAGCAATCTGCTCTCTGGCTAAATTAAACGTTACTTATTAAACCATCCAGAACAAATGTTTGAAGGGATTTGTACGACACTTATCTCAATCCTAGCTTCCTCTGGACAAAGGCAGCTCAAGTACATGTCTGGTGAATGTAAAGGAGTGAAGCAGGAAAGAGCGGGGAGGAATTCAGGTTAACTTGCAGCAAGGTTGGCACTGAGCAACACATCTGGGTTACCGTTCGGACAGGTGTACAACAAGGTAGTAATGAAACTGGGCTGCTCCCTAAGATGCACTCAGTTGTGTTCGTAACCTGGGCAGTTTTGATCCAGTCTTCGTGCCTCTTGCCCTACACGGCTGGACTGGCTGTTGCTGCATCTCGTTTTTAAGTGTGGCTTTTTCCTTGGCAGAATCATGCATCTTTGCACCCTCACAATTATGGAAAACCAGTGGAAACATTGACTGTAGCTGGTTCACTTTTCTGCACTCCAGCCAAGGCATGAATGCTGAGCTGTAGGTCACACAGGCACACAGACCCATGGCACCGAGACGGTGAAGAAGCACCTGAACTGTCCTGGTGAAGGAACCTGGAAAGCTCAGCAATATACAGCCTAGTACGTGCTTGACCGTCTTGCCGAGGTAAGTCTTGGGCAAGGTAAGTCTTGGGCAAGGTAAGTCTTGGGCAAGGTAAGGCTTAGCTTGTATTACCAAGTCTGTTTATACTACCCCAGTTTTCCAGAAGAGTTCTTAGTTCATTAGTCACCCTGGCAGCGGCCCAGCAGATTAAGACATTTGCTTGCAGAGGGAAAAGCATGTTTGCCAGCAAGATCTGTCACGAAAAATACTTAAACCAAGGTGTTTGCCTGACAGTGACGTGGCACTGCAGCTGGTTTTGGAAAAGTATTGTAGGACAAGCTGAGAAACAGCATGAGAAACAGCAACTGAACAGGTTATCATCAGTGTTAAACTAAGGGTCTGATACAAAAGTGAAGGAGAGGAGAGAAAACAACAGGCAAGAAACAGTGAGAAAAGTAAACAAGAACTTGCCAAGACAGGCATGACTACAAAAGCTTGTGTCATGACAACCCACGACGCTTGGGCTGACCTGCATGTGTCATCACAGGGGTATAAGAAGCCAATCTGGGTGAATCAGACCGTGAGGTTCAGTCATGGTTTCTGTTTTAATTAAATGACCACAAGGATCTGGAAAATCCCTGGTGCAGATTCAACTTTTAGATTTTTAGAAAGGAAATGACTCTTTTCTGGATGACAGAACTGAGAGTGTAAGCAAAGCCAACATCACTTCAGCAGCCAGCACAAAAGTGGGTGCAGTGTCTGAACAAAACCTGGGCATTATGGAACCGGAAGGTCACTGCACTCTTAAAAAAAAGAAACTGGAGAGAGCGAGCTGGAGGACAGGGGATGTTTCACTCAATAGAAATCCTGTGACTCCTCAGCAAAGGATTTGTTTTATCCATCACAAATGGCTGTTTACAGCCCAAAGGAGAAAGACTGTGAACACACCAGGAGATGCCTACTGGTGGAGTCTGGTTTAGGCCTTGCACTGAGCTGGAAACAGGAATAGTGTAAAGCTGTCAGTCACAACACAGCCTGCTGATCATTTACATCTGTGTTGGACTAGTTTTTCCATATGTAAGATCCACTCTGGGATTTTCTATTGATGTTAGTTTATCCCACAGTGAGTCCTCACCTCACTGAACTCCACTGAACTATGAACTAAACTTGGGCAAATCCACAGGGACTGGAAACAAAACCAAACCAACTCTCTTGCAAATGACAACATAGGACCTCTCAATGAAATTTCTCTGCCTCCTCTCTGGGAAGATCTCAGACCTTTAAGAGGAAGGCGAGTGCAGGGGATCAGGTGCTCATTCCCATCAAGCAGAGCAGCCTCATAATGTCCCCCAAAGTTTTAGAAACTGGTCGTGGTTGTGGCCTCACTGGTGTTGAGACTTAAGCTGGTGGGGTGTTTGCTGTGCCTATCTAAAGATACTTTATGCAGTACCCCTTCATAGCACCAGGTGGTTTCAACAGTCTCAAGCAGTGAAAAGCTGCATGGACTGAAGATTATTTATCCTTTTTAGAGCAAAGGAATTACAAAGAGAAGAGAAGCAATAGCTAATTTGAAATAACATTCTATATTATGTACATTGAGTCTCCTGTATTTGATTCAAAATGAGTGTTAATTTGAAAAAGGACCAATGGGAGCCCCAAGCCCTCCCGAGTAATTTCCTAAAGAACTGTATTTTCTAGAAATTAAACTTTGCTTTCTTAATGAACACATTTTGCAGAGATGAGTTATTGGTATTGTCAATTCAAATTACTAGCGGGTCCTCCTTGCAGGAGAGCAGTCCCTTTTGAGGATTTATTGTAAGAGAAAACAGTAGACAAGGATGCTTCCTATTTGTTTGTTTGCCCCACAAGGATGTATCATTAATGTGTTTGTAAGAACTAATATGCGTGGCCCCCAAATTACATCTGTGGAGTCATTATAAAAAGTGCTTACTGTATTGCCAGATAATTAGATTCCCTATGCTGAATGCATTACTTCAAAGCTGCCAGAAGAAAAATTACAGACCTTGTGTAACTCCACAGGAGTTGGTGACATGATTTCTTTCATTTCTTGCTTAAATTTTCTCAGAACCATGGACTTTCTCCCCACATCTGACGGCAACGTGTTGCTACGGGTAGTTTGGCTGTAATGTGGCCTTACAGTGCTTCTCTCCTGGAAGCTGGCTTGTCTTCCCAGCTGGCTACGAGGCTGTGGGCTTTCGTGATTCAAACTCATTGTACTTCCTGACATAATTGTGGCCTAGAGCATTAAAGAACAGGTTAATTTTTAACACAGAAGGTGGGTTAAGTAAGCAGTTAATTCATAGCAGCAGGAAAAACATCTCTAGTGTTTGTTAGAACACAATCACTCAGGGCACAGCAAAAGGCAAGAGGATAGATGTTCAGTCTGCTCGCAAGTCACTATAAAATGAAGGACCACGACAAAACACGACAACAACAACAGAACCCTATGGGCAGAAGTTTCCAGATGGCATTTCAAACTAAAATACTGAGCACTAGAATGGCTATGCTTGTAAGCTAGTCCCCTGGCAGGCTGAAGAGTGAGTAGTATAATTGCTTGTTTAAAAGCAGTTTACATGTAAGTAAAACGACATTTAAGTGGCAGCATAATTGCCTTTGTTGGAATGGGAGCTACAGGAAGGCGTTCCGAATTCAGACTGTGTGTGCAAGGTAAAAAAATGTGAGTCAGCACAATATGTGGGCAGCCCTGGAGCCAGTGCTGGCAGAGAGCTGCCCTAATGCCACCCTGGGCTGGGATGCTCGGTGCAGTTAAGCTCACTGCCTGGAAAGGAACTCTGGTTCCTGATACATGCCTGAATATGTATCGCACCTGCCTTAGCACTAAGCTTCAGAGACAGGGCCCCATCTCACTGCTGGTTTAATCTCAGTAAAAGCTGGCCTTTTACATCAGATCTTGGTGTACATGGAGGGGGAAATCTTGAAAGATGATGACAGCAGTCTTCTCCTCAGCTGGGTGGAAGGGATTCCCGTGCACAGCAAGGAGCCAGCTCCCTTGTGAAGGAATTTCTGCTCCAGGGAATGGGAGGCAAATGTGCTTTGGTGCAGCCACCAACCAGAGATGCCACTGCTGGGATAGCGCAGGCTCGTGTGCCCATTTATTCTCCCTGGTGCTGATGGATAGGTGAGAAAGGAAATTAAAAGGCCATAACCTGCCTGACTGGGACAGGACGGGTGCAGTCTGATCACACATGAGAAGGATAAAGGGGGAAAAGGTAAGGGGAAATCAGGCAAATAAATGTAAGCTTCTGTCTCTGGTGAGCAGGCCCATCACCCTTCCTTCTTCCAGCTCTGTTATTAGTTTCACTATGAGGTAGCGTATGGTAGCCTTAACAGTCTCTCCTGTGCTCAGTAATGACTGATGCTACTGCTTGATGGAGCAAAAGCAGCCAGAGAACTTGGCAAGCTCAAGTTTTCTTTGCTCTTTGGCTGAAGACCTTGAAATGAAAGACGAGGAGGTGTCCTTGACTATGCAATGGCACTTCATAAAACAGAGGCATCACCACTCCTGGCATCCCGTCGCACTGCACGGCCTTTCTTTTCAGAGCTGTGGGCTGTGCAACAAGGCAATGCTGTGACTGACACAGCATCCACAGTTCTGGATTTCCCTTTGGTGAAAGGCTGGGGGAACTCCAACTTGGTGAAGTACCAGAATTCTGGACAGCCTAGATGATCTATTTCCATTTTGGGATTATCTATTTCCATACCCATTTATTGTGCTCTGAATATTGAAAATTCCAAGAGAAACCTGTGGTGCCGAACTGTATCTAACTACGGAATTAAACCAGCATCACTTTTTCTCCTGCATTTCTCTGGTTTGCAGCAACAGACACATGAGAATCACATTTTGTTACCCACACATGCAATACAAAAGCCATAAATCTGTGGAAGTAAATTAATCTGAACTGAAAAACTTTCACCCAGTTATGCCATTCACATTCCTCCTGGCTGCTAAAGGACTTTATGTAACATAAAAATGAAAATGAGATTCTGCCAGTTTTGCAGCTCCAGGAATTTAAAAGAACATAAAAGAAAATACTTGAGGACCTTTCATTCCGCAGCTTTGAGTGGCAGTATAATCTTAATTGTTCTGATTGGACAACGTAGAGAAAAGGTGATTAGAAAAAAAAAAGGCTCAAAATTACTCTGCCTGCATTTCCTTTCCCCTCTACCCCCCCTTGCAATCTAACACGCAGGATGAAATGTGAACAATTTAACTTGTTCACATTCAACTTCAGGGGTGAAATGTGAACCAGCTCGTCCCGTAGCGACCACACGGCCGCGCAACGAGCGCGCCTCACAGGGGCAGCTTCTTTGGCTGGGTGCTAAGATCAGAAGCAAACATTTTGGAAGGATGATTTTCTTTTATGTTCACCTTAATCAAATTAAGTTTCAACTGAAAAGACAACCCACGGCATGCTAAGAAAAGCTGCGGAAAGCGTCTGTCAGAGACTGGGGATGCATCGCTGCAGGGGGGTTATGCCCGCTGAAGGGAGTCTGCGCCGCTGGGCCGCCCGTGCGGGCAGCGGCAATGGCTACGCACAGCAGAAGCTGCAAGTCAGAAGCTCCGGGGTTTCTAGAGTTTTGGTTGCATTGGACAAAAGAAAACAGCTCCGGTTTAGGGGCAGGGGGAGGCAGCTGCACAAGCGAGAAAATATAAAGGTAAAGGGTAGGTACCACGAGAGTCATGTTTCTCAAACACAGACGCCTGTCAGCCTTGTCCTGTGGAGAGGGGTTAAAGCTTTTAAATGAATCGGTGTGATTAGTGCAACTCAAAAGAAAAGGGGGGAGAAAAAAAATCAACAAAGGAAAACAAAAAAACAAAGGAAAAAAAAAAAAGGAGAAAATGAATGTAAACCAAACCAAACCCGTTATATTTCTCTATAATTGGAAAGAAAGGTTAAGATTGTTCTACCTCTAGTTCCCTCAGAATTCCTGACTGGCCACAGGTCTCTAAATCCTCCAGAGCCTGAGACCAGAAATTTTCCTCCTGGTCAGCCTCGGTGTTATCATGGGTACCTGTGAAGCTAGATTTACAAGGAGAGGTTAAAAAAACGTGGACTTTTTTTTTCCCTTGAAAAATATATTTTATACACGTGCCCTGCCACAGATTGCAACTTGAATGACAGAACGTCACGGTAGGTAGGCAGGAGAGGAGGGGAAGAGTGGCTGATCAGGACAGGCTGGGTGGACATGCAGAGCACATGACAGACAAGTCTTCTCATAACCTGGCGGTCGCTAGCAGCTGGCAGGATCTGAGCAGTGAGGTATCAGTAAGGAGATGGATTCCAAGAGCAATTCAATATGTTTTTTTACTGGACTGAAACCGGGAACTCCCTACGAATATTACCGAATCAGCCAGTAGCTATGTGTAGAGCTGCTCCATGCAACAAATACTTGCAATAATAACCTTTCAGTCTCACAGACTCCTCCCAGGGAACAGGTGAAGAACCCTCATTTTTAGCAATTTGGTGGTGCTTTTTACCTAATTCCTTCAGCCAAAGCTGCACTTGCCACTATTGGGTTAAGCCCACCTGACCCCCATCATACAGTCATTGAATCTTTAAGGTTGGAAAAGACCACTAAGATTGTTAAGTCCAACTGTCTGTCCAATACCACCATGTCAACTAAACCATACCCTGGAGTGCCACATCTACAGGGCTTTTAAACACCTCCAGGGATGGTGACTCCACCACCTCCCTGGGCAGCCTGTTCCAGCACTTGACCACTCAGTGAAGAAATGTTTCCTAATATCCAAACTGACCCTCCCCTGAGTCAGCTTAAAGCCATTTCCTCTCATCCTACACAAACTGCTCCAGTCATTTCATACACAAACACAGAGAAACTTGCAGGGATGCAACTCTCTTGCACGGAGACCTCAGCCTCTTGTGGTTTATAAACACACCAAAGCCTTACATGCTTCAGCAAGACGTTGGTGACAGCGATGCTTCGGGGAGTTGCCCAGCAAGGGAGGTCTGCTAAAAAGAATTGCTAACCCTGGTCTGCAGCAACAGCCCAAAGCAACACCACTACGGTGTACGCATGTAGGGAGAGGAAGCAGGAGGTCTTTGCTGCCTTAGCAAGGGGAGTCAGCTTGATGAAGGTTCACACAAGCATCAGAGCTGCTGCACGGGAGGGGGCTGATTGTGTGGAAGGCACAGGGGAAGGATGAGGAAGGAAAGAATGAGAGTTCTGCCCTTTCGCTGCAGCAAGCTGTTGTTTGGCGCAGCTGCCCATGGACTGCAGCTAGTGGTGTTTAACAGTGCATCAACAGAGCAAACTGTTATAGAAGCATTGGGAGCCTTGCTTGACAAAGAAGGTATTACTGAGGACAGGGTGGATGTAACACTGTTAACAGAATAGCTTTTAAATAGAATTGCCCAGTGCAAGGGAGAAGGGCTTGAGTGCTTCACACACATGGCAACTCTGTCTCAGAGATGCTTTCTTACATCTAGGACCAGTCAAGCAGACAATGGTCAGCCTTTTCAATCTCCTCCTGCAAGGATTCTCCACCTAGCATCAGCCTCTCTTCTCAGATACCGCAACAGATCCAGAAACAGAATACCTACTCGGTCACAGAAGCAATTCCTCCCAGGCAAGATAAGGAAGTATTTAAAACATGATTTTAGAACCATCTTTGACGTCTGAAATTAGCTCTTTCCATAAACCTAAGTAGTTATTTTAATAGCCAATGTTGAACACAGACTAATTTATCCATTACAATACCTTTCTTTATACTGCATACTAATATTATAATATAAAATGAACTTGAGTTAATGAGCAGGATTATTTGAGGTAATTGTCTGTGACAAATCCAGCAAAGACTGGATTTCCTAGAACAGGAGGTCCGTTTCTTCTCCCACTTCTGTGAAATCTGAAATCATGACACCTATACCCCTGGACCTCTTTTCAGCTGAAGCAATCCCTTTTTCTGGCCTCACCCCCTGTTTTGTCTTTGAGTCTTGTCTCCTGGGGTGTGAAATGCTCAACTTTTGCATCTCCATTACAGCCACATGAAAAAACTAATTTGTAGCTGAGCTACTCCACCAGAAAAAAAAAGAGGTACCAGACCAATTTCTCATCTAGATGGCTTTTTTTTCCCTGAAACCTGAGAGATTGATTTTATGTCATGTGAAATATTGTTTGACCTATAATGAATATATTTGGGTTTTCTGATGCTTATTCAAAGAGCCATCAGAAATTTGATGCATAAAATTGCTGAAGAAGAGGTAGTGGGAGAGATATGGAGACAGGGGTGCCTATCATTTGCTTCTTATTGCCATAGGAGAAAAAGTTTTCCTTTTTTTTTTTTTTAATTCAGGAGGTGATAGGATGGTCTAGGATGGGGCAGAATCCTTCCTCTAAGTATTGTTTTAATGTGTAAAAAATTTCTCCTGGAGCAGGAACTGTGACAGACTCACCCTATCTGCTGGTGATACCTAGACACCAGGCTACAGAGTGGTTCATGCTCTCTGGTTTCATTGGCTTGGCAACTGAAATTCCATTGTCACTCAGTGGTATGCAAATGATGTGTTTTCTGCCCTGTTTTTCTCCTTTTCCTCATTTCAAGTGTTTTTGCATTCTTTTAAACCCCACCTCCCCTGCTCCCCCCCCCAGCTGGACCTCACTTCTGTGCACTCTTTGTTCTCCTACCTGGAAGTATTCCACTCCTCCAGTTGTCCCCCAAGTTTCCTTTGCCCACCAGAGGCACCTTTCCACAGCTTCCCCTCTTTCTTCATGCTCCTGATACTCTCTCCCCCCGATCTTTCTATGGAAGTTTGCTTTAAATGGTTTTCTTGATTCTCTCCCAAAGGCTCAGGATCTTTCTGTTGCCACATATTCTTGGAAGCTGTGCTACACAAAATAAAGGTAAGAAAACATTACTCTTTAGTGTTAGAGAAGCAGAAAAGTTGCTTAGTGAGAGGGAGAGAAGAGGTGGCTTTTTGGGGATCCCTGTAACAGGCTGGAAGAAGAGACATGCCCTTCTCATATGCTCCAGCACTTGGTACAGGAACACCACCAGGCGTGACATAATCAACATATAAATTCACAGAATTGTAGGGGTG
>VZTU01019906.1:0-34036 GCA_013400835.1 Zapornia atra | reverse complement strand
ATGATATAAAAATTATCATTTAATTACTTTAGATCCCAAGTTAAGTGTGAGTTGCAATCTGTCTATTTTCTAAGGTCAGCTGAAAGTCATAACAGAATAGTTACCTTTTTTGTGAGAGTCAGGATCTTTCCAGGATCACTCAGAGGATCTGGGTAATATTTTATCAATGTTGCTTGGCAAAAAATCTCCATGCGTTTTGATTTGAAACATTCTGCATTTAAGAAAATAAAGTATGAAAAGAGAAGTAGTAAATAATAGAAATAAAATTTAAATTGAGAATGTATTATAATTTTTATAAATTATAGTTTTTCTATAAGATAGAAATAGTAAATAATCCTTTTTTTTTTTTTCAACAAACTGACTGAACTCTTAGCTTTTCTGATTTTTCTTCCTACAGGTTCTAACCGTATAAAGTAACACCTCCTAAGAGCATATGTTTTTCCAAAATACATTACAGTTCGTGCTGATTAACTACAGACTGATTTGTCACAGAAGCACCTCTCATATTTCTCATTTAATCTGGATTTAGATGTATGGCTGGGGAAAAAGTACAGGGTGGTTTGGCCTACAGTGCTTTCATTACTACTTTTGCCTGGCAGCTTGATTCAGCACCAGCTGGAGTCAGTGTGGCTTCTAGTCAAGCCTTTAGACTCATCTTCATCAAAACAAGTTGAGGTCTCTGCTTTCCAATTGCCTGAGGATGACAGCTAAGAGCTGCTTCACTCAGATTCACACTGTATTAAATGGAAGCTGTGCAGCCGGATAGGCAGAGTGATGTATATCTGCCCAACTAATGAAGGGCTCATTATGCTTATCTCGGAGAAGTTTGCAGACCCTGAATTTTACTGGAATAAAAACTATAGCTTGAATTTGAAGGTAACCATGGTGGCTTTAAATGCTTCACTGTATTGATGAGCCAAGAGACTGCCATATCCAGAAATGGTCACTGTAGTGTATTCCTGAAGTTCATTGGGTTTTTTGAAAACTGAAGGCTTCAGATAGTGTTTACGACAGCAGCTCACCTCTTGCCTGGAGTGGACTTCTGGGTTTCTCTACTTCTTAGATTCAGTGGTCTGTATTCCCTCCTTCATGCTGTAATTCACAGGTCTGCATTTCTGCAAGAGCTGAACTTCCACAAGTTTTGATTCCTTAAAAAACTTTTCCATACTTACATGGTTTTTGTCTGCAAGGTGATGACCAAGTTGTGTTTGGTCTTTTCTGCTAGAAAACTCTGTGTGTGCTCATACAGAATGATGTGCCATGCAAACTGCTTCACTTCATATCTAGATAGCACTTTCATAATATGTCCATCAACACATGGTGTGGGGCACATCTAATTAAACACTTGTTTTACCAGCCTGGCAGGGAGAAGGAATTTGTTTGCTGGTAGCAGGAGATTATTTCATAGCTGTGAAATCTTGGCAACGTCTGTGGTTATTTTTATTTTGGATTGCATAACTTCAAAACGATTCAGGCTAGAAGGGACCTTAGGAGATCTCTAGACCATCCTCCTGCTCAAAGCAGGGTCAGCATCTGAGGTCAGAGAGGGTCACTCAGGGCCTTGTCCCACTGAGGCATGAAACTCTCCAAGAACATACACTGCCCAACTTTTCTGGGCAAGCTCTGCCACTGCTTTGCTTTTTCCCCATGGGGAAAATTTTTTTTCCTTAAATCCAGCCTGAACCTCTGATTTCAACTAATGCCCATTGTCTCTAATCTTCTTCCCATGCACTGCTGGGAAAAATCCATCTCTCTCTTCTTGTTTGATTGTTTGCTGAGCCCTAAGACATCATACATATTTTACAGTGGGCAAAGGAAACCAGCAGTGGCAGAACCATAATTCCGATGTGACAGAAGCAGAACTCACACTTCCATCAGCTGATAAATGAAAACACATTTTGTCAAGCAATATTTCAACATGCCATAAATTTTACTACTGAGCTCAAACTAACCCATGATACCTGAAGGTTATGTGATCTGTAAACTTCTGAAGCATTTTCAGTCAATTTGAGTGCTTTCTGTTATTTGTGTTGTTCCAAGACTGTGGAGTTCAACAACAAACCCATTGCACTGCAGAAGAGACAGAGACTAGTTTTAAGGCCAGAAGAGAGAACTGATCTTTTTGGACCTTCCCTACATAAAAAATTAAAAAAAAAAAAATCTTACTAGAACCTTTCTTGACCACAATATGTAACAGTAGCCATCTCTAAGAGAAAGATGATTTCCAGAGTTGTTTCTACAGATGAAATACATTTTTTTAAAAGCTCACTGTTGTCACTCCAAAGGGTAAGTGGCTACTAATGGGGCAGCTCACCTTCAGAATATGCCCAGACTGGAGATGAAGATTTTGGGGACAGAGAGAGTGGGAGATAGCAGGCCATTTGCACCAAAGGACGATGCTGTCACTCCAGCAGAGAAGTGCTGCTCACATCTGGTCTTCTTGGGGCACTCTTTGGGATGGCAAATGGCTTTGACTTCCTCCCAGAAACAAAAGAAAAGTTTTCACAATGTACCAGTCTTCCCACTACTCTCTTTTCTATGTTGTCCTTTCCAGAACGCAAAACAGAACAGGGACAGGGACAGGTAAGCTTTACAGGTTGGACTCAAATGGCTGAGAGGTAGTGATGAGCAGAAGGTTGAATACATGAATACATTTCCAGCCGTGCCCCAGTAGTAGAGAACAAAAATCCTACAATGACTAGAGTTTCTTGTAGAACAGTAAATAAAAAGATATAGAAGGGATTCTATTAAAACAAAGCATGTGGATTTTTAGGAAGCCTACAAGGCCTGATTTGTGTGATTTACATGAAGACACCCTATGTATTTTGAAGTGTATGATATACTTGTGTTGCCCTGAAGTAGATTCCTGTTTCTTTTGCTCTCTTCTGAAAACCAATCAACGCTAAAAGAAATGATCCAGAAAAACCTAAGACTTTATTGCATATCATTTCTGGAGGTAGAATTGGTGTTGAGGTGAAGCAGCTGGTACTGTAGGAATGGAACCGGAACTATAGCACCTTCCTCAGGTGTACACATAAAGGTACCCAGAAAAACTGTGGACCTCTTCAGTTAGTGAATCATTTACATTTCTACCTTGGACCTAATCCAAAAACTCACTTAAATTGGCCAGGTCCTTGTTGACTTCAATAACTTGGGATGAGACTTTTAGTAATCATTACATTTTATGTACCTGAGAGAGCTCTTTTCTCTTACAGAACTGCAAGCTAGAAATTTTATTTCCAAAATAGGATATCCAAGCAGATGCAAAACCTACCTGAGAACAATGTAAGCTGAGGAAAATAATGATTCCTTTATGCACAGTATTTTTGAGGAAAGACTTTGTAGGAACATTGTAGAAATTACGTAGAGAATTTTGTAATTGTAGTACGAAAGGCTAATCAAACTCTATCACTTCTGCTGAGAAAAGATTCAAATCAATTTAGGTAGCTTACTGATAAATTAGAAGCTGACTTTTAGAAACCAAAGGATGTCCATTTAAAAGACTGGAGATTGTAGCAAAGGTAAGCCAGAAGTACCAGAAGTACCTTGGTAAATGCACTTACACCGAGAAAAATGCCTATCAATGTATTTTACCAACCAACCTAAAGTACTTCTGTGTAGAAGATGTTCAAACTTAGTAAAACACTGAAATCAGGGGCATGCAAAGGACCTAGCAATGTTTATGACTTTGGAAAATCCTTTGCCTGGTTCAAAACTGAAGGCCTTTACATAGACACTGCTTCTCTTTTTGCATAAAGCCAGCTTGTTGGACTGCTTCAAAAAATCACAGTCTCTGGGGCCTTGAAAATAAGGTTCTGAATGATTCTATGATACATACTGTAAATACACAGTCCAGAAATCTGCCCCCCAGTGTTCACTGTTTGTAACGCTGGAGCTGATCCCTGAACAGGGGCATTTACTGGACATAACAGGGGTAGATACTGCAGTGTTTACTCTTGCGAAGTAGGTGGGTAGGTCCTCAGGAATAACAAAATGCCCACACGCGTTACGAAGTTACTAAAATGGGTGTTGACACTTCACTAGGAACACGGACCATCGTCTGTTTAACGTACTCCTGAGGAAGATGTCCTTAACTTCCAAGTTTGCGTGGCCCTGTAGCAGTGTAACCTCTCGGGAGCACCAGGCCTCCGCTCTCCCTGTGCGTAGCCAGATCAGACCACACCAGCGAGTTTTAGCCATGTCACATTGGCACAGAACCAGGAAAGCCTGCAGGCCTCATCAGCAGTGCTGCAGACACAGAAGAATTTTACAGATTCAGTGTCATGATCCACAACCCAGACAAGAGTTAGTTTGGCAGAGGCAAAACCCCCTTGCGTTCCAATGGTACCTCAGATTGCTCTGGGTGGCTGGGGGCAGCTGGGCTTAACCCCTGAGTGACATCCAATTACCAGGGGTTTTATCATGACGTGTTCCGAATTCAGTTCTCGGAGAACAGAATTAAGACTCGAAACGGAGTCAAGGTGAAGGTTGTTTTATTTGGAAAAAGAAATGTGCAGGGAAAGGGGGGAAGAAAGAAAAAGGGGGGTGAGGGGGTGAAAAGGAGAGGTAGAGATAGAAAGAGAGAGAGAGTGGAAAGAGGAAGAGGGGTGGGGGGAGGCTATATCTACCACCACGAGGCTACGGCATTCCGTCCGACGGCAGAGTATTCTTCAGTTTCTCCGGGTCCGATGGAAGGGGAGAACGTTCCCTCGTTTGCCCCTCAATGTCTTCATTCTCTGTTGCTTGCTTCACCTGTTGCTTCCCCTGCCTGTTCATGGCTGAAAGCTCCCTTTTTGTAGGGATCCGGATCCTTTGTCTCGCTACAAGATTCCACCTGGCCTGTGAAACTGCCCCAGGGTGGATAACATGTTCCATGTGCAGGAATGCCCGATGTGTGAATGTTTCCCGATGTGTGCTCCTGATAGTGCAATGCTCTCCTGATGTGTGAATGGTTCCTGATGTATCTTCTGGATGGCTTGTTGAATTAGGTTCTAGGAAGCCTGAGCCTGAGTGGTGGTGATGTAATGTGTTTGGTTAGGTGAGAGGAGAAAGAGGGCCGGGGGTGTGGTGTGTGTGGAAGGGGACACATTCCTGTTGACAATTGGTAAGGCATAATTCCAATACCTTACATTCAGTAACCCTGTTGCAAAGTAATTTCTTTTTTTTTTTTTTTTCAGTGATACAAGTTGTACTCCTTAGGGACCTGGTTTAGTGTGTACTGGCAAAAATACTGCCTTTGCTACAATCAGTTGTACTTTTCACACAGCTCACTCTAGCTACAAGCCCTCTTTAAATGTGCACCAAAAATAGCAAACTTTTGAACTTGGCCAAAAGTCAATGTGAGAAATGGGTGGAAACAGTAGTTTCTAATAGCATGTGTTTCATCCCAATCAGCAACCAAATATTACAAAATACTAGATTTATGGTTGGGAAAACATTTGTATTTTATTCATGTGCACTAATAAGAATTGCTAGGACTTCTGCTAACTTTTAAAAATTTAGTTCTAAAATATTTGTAAATATAATTAAAACTTAACATTCTAGCCCAATCTATTCAGTTTTCAGTCCGCTCTGTGGATTTTTCAGGTGATTTATAACCCCTGTGAATCCCCTTTTGAAGTGAAACTTCCATAAATGGTCCACTTCTTCACTTGCCTTTGAAGTTAACAAGAATTACTGAAGGCAAGGGTCAAGCACACACCTTAGTAGGAGGAATTTAAGACTGGTCTACATTGTGGGTTTTTGGGGGTTTGGTTTTGGGGTTTGGTTGAGTTTTTGTGTGTGTGTATGTGTGTATACTTTGCTCCTGAAATCTGGAGCCCACCTGTGCCACTGTCTGAAACGGAGAAGAGTACTACTCTGAAGGTGAAAACTTTAGGACTAACACTAGATATGGTAATTTGTTTCAACTTGTTCTGTTAGGAAAATATTTTTCTCTGTGTCTTACAGCTCACAGGGTTGATCACATTAGCATATACATTAAAATATACAGCATAACTATATCTGCAGTCTGATATAAAAATTATGCAAAAGGGATAAAGAGTAAAGGAACTCATAAGCATGCCATAACACCATCTGAAATGCTGCTTCCTTGCCTTATTACCTCCGAGCACAATTATGTTGCAATATTTTTCTCTTCAATGAAGCATATTTCAGGAATTTCAGATGAAAATAAAACCAATTTGTATAGGAATCATGCCATGCAAACATTGTGCTTGGTTTCCTTTACAACCAAAAAGGGTTTATAATGGGCCTCATGCCACCACGCATGGGGCGAGAGGGGTTTGGAGCTGTGGATGGGGCAGCAGTGCTGCCATGTCCCAGGCACGACTGCAGCAGGGGCAGCTAGGGAGTGAGAAGCTGTCATGGTGTGTGGCTTTGAGGCCACTTTCCTTCCCCTTCGGCAGCCTGCAAACAGGTTGCTGTGGCTTAGTTTCTTCCATCAGAAATGAGAGGTGGTTTTGTCTTTGTATTATGCAATATAGTGGAAAGGAGAAAGATTTTTTTTTTTTTCACTTGAATCTTTGTTGCAGTGAAAATAATCTTGTGGTTTTCCTTGGAGCCTGCCCCTTGGAGCCTGTCCCTTGGAGCCTGTCCCTTGGAGCCTGTCCCTTGGAGCCTGCCCCAGTGATTCTCCAGTTCTGCCATTTCAGTCAGAATTGGTGTGAAAACTGGAATGGGCTTTCTGGGCCCCTCTCACAGTGGGAAAACTACCACCTGCTAAACTAAAACTTCAGCATAAACCTCAAATGTTAAAGTAAAAGCAGCATATGATACAAGATTTTGCTTTATAGCAAACAGAAACAGAAATAGTTGCAAACTTAGTCACTGTCTTTGCATGCAGGATTAGTTTTGAGGCTGTTATTTCAAAACTCAGAATTTTCACCTTCGTTGTGAAATAGAAAGGTTTACTCCTTAACCAGCGATATCACTTTCTACTCAGAGCTCTCATGCTAATAGTTAACACAGAGTTGCCATTTCTCATACTGTAAAATCACACTGACATCGCCACTGCATTGTAAGGTACGAATATCCCGCTACCTCGTTCTCAGCTATTTGCTCATCACTATGGCAACTGCTGCCCCAGCCCAGCTTAATAGGCTGCTTGTCTAGACAGCATCAAACATATCTGCACTTACGCGTGTCTGGTTCTAACAGCCAGGTGTGCAGAAGGTGTGGTGCAGGGAAGAGAGGGGAAGGAAAAGGAATGAGTAAAAGAAGACCAGAAGGGCTTCAGAAGCCACCACACTTCGTGTGAGACTTTTTAATTCTGGAGGCCTTTCCTGGGATACAATGTTAAAATGTGTTCCTCACTCAGGAAAGACGGATTTGTCGGTGTACATGGAAGAATGCCAGGGTGATTTCTGACCGGCCTGAGTAAGGGTCACCACTGTTTACAGGCATCTCCAGGAGCAGGGCTCCTGTTAAGGGCAGAAGTCCATTTCACGGCTTCTGTGGGGAAGTGTGATGTGTCTGTGACTGATCAAGGCCAGCAGGTCCTGCTGGGTGGATCTTGGAGAAAACAAAATAAAGTGCCCCAGCACTATCCATCTCCCTGTCAGCAGGAGGCCCCTCTGGAAGGGGACTTTCCTTGCAGGCAGTGGAGGAACTGATCCTGTGTAGACTAGGATTGATGCACGACTTTAGCAGGGTGCAGCACATGTAGGCAGAGTTTGTTCACCAAAATATGGCACTTCAGTCACCTTGAAGCAGGTGCCCTCTTGCTGTAAAAGAGAAAGTATTTCCTGAGATGAAAAAGAGCAAGTATTTACATTCTGTAAAAGACCCATATTTTCAGCATTGACTTCACAGTGGAAGAAGCACGGACTAATGGTGAGTTAGGATATGGGAGACACAGGCTTGGTTTTCTGGTGTTCCCACTCCCAGAAAGTGTCTCAAACAGCATGCTATGGCATGTTTGGGGATGCTGAACTGTCAGTGTGTATTTTTTGGAACTGTCCTTACTTCAGTAAGTAAACAGAGAGTAGAGAAGGTCCAGCTGACATCCAGACATTGACCAGTCTAAATCTCCCTGCAAGAAATGTCTAAGCAGGCATCCTTCTACCCCTCCTATCCCCACTGTGCATAATACAAGGAAATATTCCCTGAGCCATAATAAATGGATGTTGAGATGTTCTCCTAGAAGACAGTGGGTTAAATACCCCTGGCAGAGGCAAGAGTTGAAGTAGCTTTCCTACTACTGGAAGTGGGAAGCAACACCATAACTCTAACCCTTCATTCCTATTTAGTATTTTCTGTCAAGGGCTGAAAAACATAACACTTATTTCCAATCTAAACAACTAAGGGGCAATAACAGTCAGAAAGCAGGAGAGTAGCGCTATAAAAATGAAGTGGGAGGGGTCAATCTTAATTTTTGCTGAACTAAGAAGTACCTAATTACTCTTACTGATAAGCCAATGGCCAGTGTACTCCTAGCTGGACAAGATAAATAGCATGCATGCATTCCTGTAATGAATACCCAAATTATGAAAGGTCTGTGGCACCAGGCACCACTATCACTTAGGAGCTGCATATAGCACTTAGCATCCATCATCCTTGGATAAACTCTGTGAAATGAAGCACAGATTCCAGGCAGAGGTGTCTGTGGGGCACCTGGATTTTTAATCATTATCTATTAGCTAAGGATTTAAAAATTATTATTATATTTTTAGCATCACAATTTTTAATTGTGCCTTAATTGTAAGTTAAAGATAGCAGAAAAGTGCATACAAACCAGTCCAAAATATAAACCCTGTATTGTAGCCATAATTAATAAGTGTATCAGCAGAAAAAAAACCAACCCTCTGCCTCTGATACTTAGGTTTTTGTTGGGTTTTTTTTTTTTTTCACTAAGAGAAAAATCGTTGCGGTGTACGTTGGCAGCCATCAACCTTCCAGTTGGCACAGGTGCTGTAGGAATACAGAAGTGTCCAGAATCAATTCCGGGCTGATGCCTGCTGGCAAACAGGCCCACCACAGGAAGAGCCAGAGATGGGTGTTGCAGCTACCTGCAGTGCCAGCACTCTGCTTGTCTCTTGTGGGGCTGACTCATTGCCAGAGCTGTTCAAAAAGTGAACATCTCTGTTTGTAGAGAAGACAGTCAAGGTGGTTGGTAGAGGAACATGTTTAGCACATTCCCAATGCGACTTTGTCTAGTTAGACTGTTACAGAGCCCATGAGAAAATACTTTCCTGCAGCAAACACTAGCTACTAGCTCCCACCACCGAGTCCTTATTTACTGTCTGTGCAGGACAAGGAAATGCAGTTTGCACTCCCTGAAACATGTTGGGCAGGTTGAGAGCAAAGACTGAAAGGGACATTTTTGAATAAAACAGTATTAGGTGGTTGTGTGTCCAGCTATCTGGCTGCAACCTAGACATTTGCCCCCTTTGCAGCTATACCAAACTCATGCTCACAAGATCGTATCGTGTGTTCCTTCATTGCATGCCACTATCACACCCTAACATCCGCAGAGTTATGCTGTTCCCTTCCCTTGGCTCAGCATCTTTCATGTGGGAGCATTTGATCATTCCAAAAAGGGATATTCTTGTAACGCATTCATTCATTCCACAAATATGAGGAAATGGTAAGTAAAACACCTACGCATTATATTTCATAGTTCAAAAGTATCACTACAATCTCTCTTGCTAAATATACTATCTTGAAAAACAAGTACTTTACACTTGAATTTGCTTCACCACAGTGTGCAACATGGCATGATTTTTACTGATGCGTATAATTACATGATACTGACCTTACCCAAAAGATCCCCATCATTTTTACACTGCAACAGCACTATGCCAGCCTAGGTGTCACTGTGGGGCAGCTCTTGACCATCTGCTTATCATTCAATATTAATAATTCTGATAATAGCTGGGTGTTAGGAAAATCTCTTACCTACTTAATGCTCTACCAAAGCCTTAAAATGAGAGTGTCTACCAGGCACAAATCTAATGCAGCCAAATTAATTGCCTGTAGCTGCTTGAAAATGCTTGAATTCTCTGAACCCCAATGTTATTTTGCTTTGGGGTTGCAAATAAGACCATGATAAGCTTAATGAGAGCAGTAGCATATACAGGGGTACGGTTGCTAGGCATCTGTATGCAGGGTCCTATCAACATAGTCCCAGCAGTTACCACAGAGAATTGGCACAATACCACCTTCTTAAACTTCTTGAGCTTCCTTTGTTTAAACACTCCTGGGAGAACAAAACAGCTTCCCGAGACGTCAAGTGCCTCAGCTGAAGCATTAGTTGCAAGAGCTTAATATTCTCCGTCAGGAAGCCAGACTGCTGATGAATGCCAATAATTGATATAATATAGAAGGGGTTGTATACGAGTAAGGATTTAATCTCAGTGATAGTGTTGCCCCTAGGAAAATTACCATTTGTGTTTAATAAAGGAAGTAGCTCACTGATGGAATATGATTTTTGTGTGAACAAAGCCCTGTGTTTCATGCTTAGCATCACCTCCATTTCTGAGGCAAACTGAGCTGTCAGGACACTTCCCAGCCTTTGGCAGGAATTAGTAGGCATAGTTCAAATGCAGAAAGAGTGACGTATGTTATACAAATGCTCCAGAAACTTGTGGTGGTGGTGTTTTTTGTTTGTTGGTTTTTTTCTAGCCAGAAATGATGTCCAAATGTACAACTGTGACTTTTGGCCTACTGTCAGCTGTTTCTCTCATGGGGTTGACAGACATGCAGCAGATCTGCCTGTGGGTGATGGGGCATTCATATGTCTGACAGACGTCATTCTTCAGATGCTCCGACTCCGACACTTCTATGCACTGGAAGTACTGAATTCATGCTGGATTTAATTATTTGTTTTGAAGTATCAGGGGCACGTAATGCTGAACTGGACCAATAAAGGGGTGTTAGATAGTATTTGTATTAAATAGTGATTAACAAACACCTTTCTGTTTCCTATAATATAAAGGTTTTTTTAAAGGACATTAAATATACTGCAAAGATGCAAGCAGTAAAATAATTCAATAACAGGAAAAACAAACTCTTATTAAAAAATTCTTATTGGAAATCATGGAAATCAAACTTACTTCAAACTTCTAAAGCAAAGTAAAAATTTTTCACTTGATTAACTTTTTACTTTATTCACTGTTCTAATTACCAAAGTAGTCAATGTCCTCAAAATTACACAATTTACCAAGCAACATTAAAAGAAAACAAGCCCAAAATCCACAAAACACCATGCTTTATCTCTTATGTCTCTGAAAAGTTGACCATTTTAATTTCTGTAGTATTATTTCCATCTCGTGATCTTTACTTGAGTGGACTGAGTTTTGTAATATTTGCACAGAATTTTAAAGTTAGCATCCTATTTGGCTTTGCAGAGTTTCTAGTACAGTGATGTACATTTGCTATTTTTATTCTTCGTGGTGCACTTGCTACTGCTTTCATCTTGCCAAACCCTATCTAGAAAGAATTACTAAAACAGCAGCTAAGCTAAGTGGCTTAGTGGAAAGAAGGGAGTTCCAGATGCCTTGAAAATTTCTCTGCTGTATGGTTTTATCAGGTAAATGATAAAGTTGACCTGATAAAAGTGATGAGCGACACTGTATTTTACTAGCATAAGGGACTTTACTTCGTGGGACAAAGATTTGGTCCATCTGTATGTTTTTACTGACAATCTTGAGCATATGTGCAAAGCATTTAAAGTAGTGTTCAGAGACTGATATTTTATTTCTGGAAAGTTTTTACAGTTGCTCATTTATGCCTCTATTGTGCTTATCGTGAAAAAACAATTCTCACTTGGAAACTCAGTCATGCAAGCTGTAAAAACTTCAAATGTCATGCATTTGCCAGCTGAAATAGTAAACCAGTACTTGGTGTAGATGCTGCTTGATTGTAACTAAGAAATAACAGAATTATTATCTATGTCTGCTCTAAAACCAGACCTGCTAATCTCCCCCAGTGCAGATCTCGGTCAGATTCTTGTTCCAGCTGTAGCCTGACAAATCCTGGGAAAGAGAGGAAGGGCTGTGCAAATGTAATTGAAAGCAGAATCTAGTTTTTGCTCATTATTTAGCTACAGCTGTCACTGTAATATGTTATGGATTTGCATGGTGAACTTTATCTTACGCATACGATACAACACAACACAGAGGCTGTAGCTGCCTGCCTGTACGTGGTCTGCAGACTGCCAACGGCTCTGTCAAACATGCTTCCAGGATGTGCTGCAACACCATAGACATTGCATGCCAGAACTGGAATGCATGACATTCTTACCTGCGAGCCAATTTCTGATTCAGCCTTAATTATATTAAATAAAAGACACAAAATAAGTACAGAAGAAAAGCTGTAGGCGAGTGGCCACATCAGCCATGAGCCGTCTCGAACTTCCAGGGACCCCATGGTCTGTGGGAAAGACAAAATAGGCCTTCCCATGCTGCTATCTTCTCATGCTTCTACTGTGGTCTCCCCTGGAGAAGAAGGTGCTGAAGATTTTTTCCAGCAGCAGAACCCATGGGCTGAACGATCCTTCTGGTGTGTTGATCGCAAGGGTAGACTGAGCACACAGGGCAGAATCTGGCTTTTATACTTCTGTTTTAGTTTCAGCAACAGCAATAATAAATAAAGCATGGCAGCTTGCCCTCATTCCAGTTCAGCAGCAGCCTTATTATACGATGTACTTTGATGTACAGTAGTCTTTAGTTGCTATCAGACTGGGAGACAAAATCATGTTGCAACACAGAATCTGGTAATCTATGTCACCCTGATTTAGGAGCACGAAGGTTTCAACTGAGATGTGGAATTTCTTTGTTGCATGCTGGATTTCTTAGAAGATATGTTTAATTTTTTTTAATTGAAATTTGCAGTCTGGTCTGAGAGGTGTCTCTGTAATCATACGGGTTTGTCTCTGCAGCATCAGGAGCACTCTGGCCTTTTGACACAGTCTTTGTGGAAAGAAGGGGGAAATGCCAAAGGGAAGAAACACTCAAACCTGAGTATAGATGGACTAAAACACTGACTAGTAGCCGCTGGGTCTGACTGGCTTTCAGAAATGGAATCATAAGCCTTTTTTCTCCCGGATCAGTTCTGTTACAGGATAGCATTTTATTTTCAGTGTTGAATGTGAAATTTGAGACATTCCCTGAAAAACATGAAGATAGAAGCCCTGGTTCACTAACCTTATTTTCCTTGGGGAAAAAATAAATACCCTTAAAAAAATTACAAAAAAATATGTTCCCAAGGAGTAAGATCTAATCAGCAGAATTATTGCAGACCATCAACTAATGAACCCCAAATTAACTTTACTTTTAATACAGAAATATCTTACTCTTGAGCCTTTCTGTCTAGAATGGGATTTGAGTATCTTTTGTCAAATTAGATCTGAATCTCCTTGACAAGTGACCATGGAACACTGTATATCAAAATTCAGACAGACTTATCATTTCAAGATCATCTAAAAGCATTGTAATGGGAAGAAATTAAGACAATAGAGACCTTCTTTCTCTCACATATTAGCAGAAGTAGCCAGAGAGGCAACCAACAGTGTTCCCAAAGAATGAAACCACCTTCAGATTTGTATGAAAAAAATATTGCAAAATGAGTGCCTTGCCCAGGTATGACACAGAAAGGATTCTTAGAATTACAGTGCACTTTTCCTTTTTAAGCTGTCCTGAGGAGGCAGAAAATGTGGTTTATCCATTAGCTTCACTCATGTGCTCTTTTCATAGAATCACAAAAGTGTTTAGGTTGTAAGGGACGTCAAAGACCATGTAGTTCCAATCCCCTGCCATGGGCAGAGACACCCTCCACTAGCCCAGGCTGCCCAAAGACCCATCCCACCTGGCCTTGGACACTGCCAGGGAGGGGGCAGCCACAGCTTCTCTGGGCAACTTGTGCCAGGGTCTCACCAACCTCACAGGGAAGAATTTATTCCCAACATCTAATCTAAATCTATCCTCTTTTAGTTTAAAGCCATTACCCCTTGTCCTATCAGTACAAGCGCTTTCTTCTTTAGTACTGAGCACATAAGGTCTCTTTTCCAGGCTGAACAACCACAAGTCTCTTAACCTATCAGAGGTGTTCCAACACCTAAGCATTTTTGTGGCAGTCCTCTGGACTCACCCCAACATCTCCATGTCTTTCTTGTATTTGGCACCTGAGAGATGGATACAGAACTCCAGGTGTGGTCTCATGAGAGTAGAGAGGCAGAAATGTTACTAAAAGAAATTCTGCTCTGTAGCACATCACCACCCTGCAGCCCTAATAACACTATTTCACCAGCATTCAAATCCAGTTACATTTTTTGTATATTATTGAATGCCGCTGGTATGAAAGTTGCAATGAAGCACATGGGGAATCCTGAACACCTGAGTATAGTTAGTGGGGGAAAACAAAGGGTCTGGAAAAGAATGATCTCCATACAAGGCTAGGCAGCATCCTTGGGCTCTCCCGGCCCATTCTCCCTCAGCTGCAAAAGATTTCTGTGTTTAGATAGTCAACATTTAATTTCCAGAAAGGGTATATGCCAAATTTCATTAAACTTTTGCTAAGAAGGAAACAGTGGATGAAATAAATTCAACAGAACAGTGCATGCTGGTGAGTATTTGCACCTTATTTGCTTATGCAAAAGAAAAAAAGAGGATTCATAACTCAAATCACACAAAGAATCAGAGAGCTAGGCCAACATCGCAAGCAGCCGTGTTGGCAGCTGTGATGGAGATATCCGTCTCTGCCCTGGAAGCAGGAGTATTTTTCACCTACCCAGCAAGAAATGCTAGTGCTGAAACTCTACCAACAGATTTGTACAGCCTGAGGGAACTGGGCCTAGAGATGAGGTCCTTCATGCCTTTTTCACAAGAGCAATTGCAGGGCTTCATGCAGCCAAAATTGCTATTGGAACAGCCTTGCTCACCTGAAACCTTAGCTGCGTGTTAATTCACTCACTGGAAGTCTGCCCTCCAAAGTCTAGCAGACTGGGGATCAGATTGTCTGTGGCGTCTAGCTCCCACTGTCTTTTGGCAGAGTGAGGTGGTTGACGGGGAGTTAATAACACCACCTTCAATCTCTTTCTAGTCGGGGGCCCAAATGTGGGTTACACCACAGGAGACACCTGCCAGCTGCTGCATTGGGAAATAAATCCCACTTTATCTGCTTCTCTCCCTGCACTTTTGCTTCAGGAGGAAAAATCATACTGGATCTGTGTCCTCTGGACCTGCTGGGTTTTCTTCCAATACAAAAATGTGTTCAGGTAGAGAATCCCTATCTAAGTGAAATACTTGAGTGTCTAATTCTCCTGGTTTCAGCTGAGATAGCAATAATCTTTCTTCCTAGCATCTGGTACTGTGCTGTGTTTTGGATTTAATATGAGAATAATGTTGATAACACACTGATGGTTTTAGTTATTGCTAGGTAGTTGTAGTGTCTACACTAACCCAGGGACTTTTCAGCTTCTCACACCCTGCCAGGTGCACAAGGAGCTGGGAGAGCACAGCCAGGAGACCTGGACCATGCTCTCCTGATTCAATGAAATGTAATCATGCTGGATAGATTAATATAGATGTAGCTTAAGAGACAATTAATATAACTTTAATATAAGAATTTTCAGGTTTTTAAGAATATATTTGTTTTGGATTTTAGTAGAATATGGCTGTAACTGCGTGACCTGATTAGTGAGAGCAGCTACAGAACTTAGCCATAACAGTGCAACAGCCTTGAAGATGAAGAAGTAAGAACTTGTGTGTTTTAGAATAGACAGTGTTTGCGTGTTTTTAAGAACAGATTAGTTTTGGATTTTAGCAGAATTTGGCTGTAGCCATGTGAGCTGTTTGGTGAAAGTGGCTACAGAACTCAGCCATACCAGTGCAACAGCCTTGAAACTAAAGAAAGTGAAGATAGGGGAGTCATAAATAATGAGACCAATGACCAGTTAAGAGACAGAGTGTATCTTGTGTTCAGCAAAAAGGGGTTCCTAACTAGTTTGTGCAGGAATGTGGTTTTCAGCGCAGGTAAGCATGGAGGAGAAACGTAAAGAGCATGTGCTGAGAGCGAGGAAGACGTCCAGCCTTCATCCCTGAAGACCACCAGAAGACCCCCTGAGTGTCACTGAGAATGCTCTATCTGGGAGGAATTAATATAAATGACTTCTTAGAAATAATTTGCATAACTCTGCCTTTTCTTAGAAATTATAATGACTATGTGGAGGTAATCTGTATAAATATGAGAAATTTGGCTTTAATGGAGGCATGCATTAGGAGGAGCAATCCCCTGTGTGCCCAGCGCTGCAATAAAGGATCCCTGCTTAACAGTCACCAAGGCTGGTGAGTTTCTGTTCTGGCTTTCTGAGGCATCAGGCCAAAGGGATATTCAATACCATGTAATACCATGCTCCCAATATATTTAACCAGGGGAGGGAGGCTAGCCAAGAGCGAGATTGGCTTCTCAAAAACACACTGAGTGTTGGGTTGTTTTATATTGCTTTCACATGTGGAGAACAATTGTATTTCTGCATCACTTCTACTACTATTATTATGATAATCATCATTATTATATTCCCTTATTATACTATGAAACTTTTTATCTTAACCCATGAGCCATGGATTTTTTCCGATTCTCCTCCTCATCCCCTTGTGGGCCAGCCAAGTCAGTGGCTGGCTGATGCTCAGCTGCTGGCTGGGGCAAAGCCATGACAGTCTATTCTTGGTGACCAATATGGGGCTTGGAGGGTTGGGATAACAGTAGATCTGACCTGAGTGTGTTAAAATAAATTTGTTATATTTGGGCTGGATGTCCGAAGGGAGGGTCCCCTCTATGCATCATGTATCTGATGCTACGTGGAATAAATGGGTCATAGTGGTCAAACAGCAGGCTTGAATAGGAAACTCCAATTCCCCAGGAGTCCTGGAAGTGATCTCAGACTGGCCAGAAGGCAAAGATTTGGGGATTTTTGGCAGAGGAGGAGGTGATGCACATTCAGGAGGACCCACTGCATAATAAACTATCAATAAATGAGAAGCCATATATTCACTGAAAGGTCCTGTGGCACTGTGGGAAAGCAGCAGAGATGGAAGGCTGATGTATAGAGTTCTACATGATGAGTTGCAGAAGCTGCTGAAGGAGAAGGTGAATTGAACCGGTTTGCAGAGGTGAAAGCCATCCAGCTGGCTTTAGACATGAGACATTAGATTGAGAGAAGTGGCCAATGCTTTACCTTTATACTGACTCATGGATGGTGGCCAATGCCCTGCAGGGGTGGTTACAGCAATGGAAACAGAGCAGCTGGCATCACAGAGGTAAACCCATCTGGACTGCTGAATTATGGCAAGATATTGCTGCCCAGCTGGAGAAGTTGGTTGTAAAAGTGTGTTGGGCCATGAAGAAACATCAAAACAACCAGAAGGTGGATCAGGCTGCTCAGACTGAAATGTCTCAGGTAGATCTAAACTGTCAACACAAGGGTGAATTATTTGTATGTTGGTGGGTCCATGACACCTCAGCCCATCAAGGGAGAGATGCAACATATAGATGGGCTCATGATGGGTTGGACTTGACCATGGACCCTGTTGCACAGGGTGTCCAGGAATGTGAAATATGTGATGCAATCAAGCAAGCCAAGTGGTTAAAGCTTATCTGGTATGGAGGATGATGGTTTCAATGTAAATATGGAGAGGCCTGGCAGACTGATTACATCATACTCCCACAAACCCATCAAGGCAAGCACAATGTGCTTACAGTGGTGGAAGCAACCACTGGATGGCTGGAAACAACCCGTGTCCTATGCCACTGCCCAGAATATGGTTCTGCACCATATTCCATATTTCAAGAACCATTGTTCTTGAAAAACAAGTCCTATGGAGACATGGCACCCCAGAAAGAATTCAGTCAGACAATGGAACTCATTTCCAAAACACCCTCACAGATATCTGGGCCAAAGAACACAGCACGGAGTGCATGTATCACATCCCCCTCCATGCACCAGCCTCTGGGAAAATCAATACGATTGACTGCTAAAGTCTACACAGAAAGCCATGGGTGGTGGGACCTTCAAACATTAGGATACACATTTAGCAAAAGCCTCCTGGTTAGTCAACACTAGGGGATCTATCGACTGAGCTGGCCTTCCCCCTACCCCTGCCCATTCATGTACTGTAGAAGGCCATAAAGTTCCTGTAGTGTATATAAAACAATCTGTTAGGAAAGATGGTCAAATGCCTGCTTGAGACAAAGACATTTCTGGGATTGTTTTTGCTCAAGGGCCTGGGTGCATTTGGTGGGTACTGTGGAATTCTGATCTGTACCTCAAGGGGATTTAATTCTGGGTGGAAATAGCCAAGGATTTAAACCGTACATTGTTGATTACTACATGATATTGCATATCATCACTACTATGATTGCTGTATGCTATGACAACAGTTACAGTAAGAATCACCCAACCTAATGCAGAATGAACTTTGATGTAACTGAGTGAGGTGCCGAGTTGATGAAACCAGAACTGGTTTCAGCAATTAACACCCCGCAGCTTCCTCAAGACTGACATCTTCAACCTGCAGACTGTGAGCATGGACCACACCAGATATATCAGCTACAGTCTCCAGATACAGCATTTGGCAATCCAACATCACATACCATCTCTCCTGTCCTGAGAGACTGTCTTGAGAGATAGAGCCCAAAAATCATGGACTGAATGAACTCAGCAGACATTTCTGAGGGATGTCCTATAGACTGAAGGAATGATATCTACGTGTACACTAAGCCAAGGACATTTTAGCTTTTCACACCCTGCCAGGGGTAGAGGAAGCTGGGAGAGCACATCCAGGAGACCTGGACCAAGCGGGCCAAAAGGATGTTTCCTACCACGTAACATCTTGCATCTTGAAGGCAGATTCATGTCTTGGAAACAGCCTTGGTGTCAGATTGTTTTATTTTCCTTTGGCATGTGGTGAGCAATTGTATTTATGAATCACTTGGGTTACTGTTGTTGTTATATCTTCCTTTGTCATCCTATTAAGCTGACTTTATCTCAGCCCACAAGTTAGAGTTTTCTTTTTCCCCATTCTCCTTACCATCTCCTTAGGGATTGCGGTGGCATGAATGAGCAGCTCAGCTGCTGGCTGGGGCAAAACCATGACACTAAGAAATACACAAATACAAGTTTCACCCAACCAGAAGACTTCTAGGCATCTTCAGGGTCATTTTTCTGACATCCCATGCTGTGAAACCACCTGTAAATTTTCAGTAGTGTGTTTTAACTGGAGAATTATCTTCTGTTGATAGACGTCAATGAAAAGTCCTAAAAATTAAGAGTGTGACATAGAGGAAAATTATTTTGATCTTTTTAGACTTAGGCTAGACCCTTACACAGGACCTGAGTGTGATGTTCGTGCATAATAGCATAATCCAGGCCTAAGTTACACCAGTCTGTTCAAACCTTCTCCGTGATACATAGAGTATTTCTCTGAATGAAGGTCAAATGAACACACTTTTGCCATTGAATTTTCCTTTCAGCAGATACAAATAGATCATTTACTATTCTGTATGCAGCAGTCGGCTATTCATCTCGTTGTGCTTTACCAATACTTGCTGCAAATACGGGGTTGGCAGAGTTTCCCTGCCACCAGGCCCCTTGTTTCTCACCTTATTTCATTACTATACATGACTCTCCTGAAGCAGCAGGAGATCACAAGAGGTCACCTAAGACCAAAGTCACAGAGCTGTTGTCAAATACCTGTTTACACAGCTTACTGTACATGACACCATACATAAGCAGTGTAAGTAGGCAGTCCAAGGAGTGCAGCACCAATTATTTGCTCGAACTATCCTGGTGAGGTTGGTGGATTTTTTTCCTCGCAGTTCATAAGAAGTATCTGAGGAGAAAGGGAGCAGTGGTCTGGAAAATATCTTGCCAGTTTGTGCTCTTATCTGCAATACTGACATGGTACTGCCAGATCCAGTGTTCAGTGGAAAGCAATTTCCCTGCAAAGAGCTTTAGATTGCAGTGGGGTTGCTGCCAGAGCAGAATGCTAGCTTAGGCAACAGAGCCTTGAATCCAATGCTGCTATCATAGATCCTTGCTGGAGGATGCCCCGGTAGTCTTTAAATTTTGAAACGCAGCAGAACTGCCAACACCTGCTCAACTTCACTGAGATCCTATCATTCATTACTTTGTATGTTGTACTTCTCTGATAATGGATTTTAGTAAAAAATTTATGATCAACTCCACATATCCATAGGAAAGTCCCTCTTATTCTCCTCTTGAAGCTAATTTTATAACCCTGCATAAAAGAAGCTGGCAATCAGACCTTTCGTAAAGGAGTTCTGGATCATTCATTATTACTGAAAATACAGTCCAGGGAAGAAAAGCCCATCTGGAGTACATTTTTGCCAACCTCTTGTTTAAAATTCTGATTTTTCTTTCCTTCTTTTTCTCCATGAAAATAGATCCCAGGGAAGAATCAATCTCTGAAGTTCTGTGGAACAATTGCATTCAACATCAGCTTTTGATTTGACAAGAATTGATGGGGGTTTCTTCCCCTTTGGTTCTTAATAAACCTTTCAGGAGCACAAGACTAGTGAGAAGTGGTTATGATAGGAATCCTAAACCTGGTTTTGAATTGTTTTGCTAAACAAACAAAACCAAAGAATGATTTTGCTAAACAAACAAAAAAACTTCACTCTCTCAGAGCCTGTCAGAGAGCTAGAATTACCAGAAGCCATGCATTTTGAATACAGCCTTTTATCAAAAGCTTGACTTAATAAAGTTATTTGCGTCTTGAGTAGTTGGCAAACCAAAGCCAGAACTCATCAGTTTGGCATGATGATCAAAAAAAAGAAGTAACTGGAGAGTGATGGTCCCATCCTCATTTAGATTTAACAGAACTGGGGCCTAATTAGCCTAAATGTTTTTAAGACAGGTAAATGTAGTGATTTTGAAACGTGCTGTCTTCTAGCTGTCCCCTCAGAAGGGGCAGTGTACCTCTAATTCCCCAGGCAGCAAGACAAGTCAGTGGCATCCACACCAATAGACTTCAGCTCTGATTTAGCAAAACCATTCCCAGGTGTTCAGTTTTCATTATGTTACTAGTGATATTGTCAACAAGACTCTCTGTTGCTGCCAAATCTTTGTTTAGTATCAACCAGACTTGCATCATCCAAGAGGAGTCCATGATTCCTAGGGAAATCGTAGGTGTGACAGGGTAGAGCCTCAGGGAACAATTTTCATTCAGGTTTACAGGGAAAATAATTGCATTCAGGGGATTCTGATGCTGTTAGAAAGCCTTGTGCTGAGTCCTGTCCAAATGCAGATGTCCAAGAAAAAAACATCTGCAAATAATGAATCACAGTTATTTCCAGTGATACCCACATGATATTTGTTTTTTCTTTTATATTTGTTATGTGAAGTTCAGGATCAAAGTTGGGAAAGTTAAAAAGAAAGCGAATTTGAGGAGAATGTGAAGAAAAAGCACTTTCTGAAAGTCCAGCAACTCAAAGGCAATTATCCAAGATTGCACTATCATGTGAATCATTGCAGCTGTTTACTGTAAGGCATATGTACAGAATGTAAGTACAGGCATAATATTTCTATGCTTTCATCTCTAAGATAATCTTCATATTGCCAAATTAATATATAGTGCAATCACTGTATTCTATCATACTGATTCCCCAGACATGCTTAAGAGATGGAAAGTGTCAGGTAAAGGTATCTCAGCGAAAGATGATGGTTCAAATAGGAGCAAAGATGAAAGTTTCTCAAGGCCCATTAACATAGAAAACATAAACTCTAAGTGTGTAAGTGTGAAAAGAACTCCTGTATATATAAGCTGTCATACAGTTCAGGCAAAGGTCTATTCAGTTTTTTCCCAGGAGATCCAGTTAAGAATATGAAGAAAAAGGACAATACATGTGAAGGCAACCAAGTGGTCTACCAGAGCAGTCGTTAGTTCCAGGAATTTTTGTAACTTTTCACCCTAACACTAGTGCTCTGTGATGCCAAGGAGTAGGAGGAAAGCACATCTATACATGTTTTGCTTCTCTCTGTTCCTCATGGAATTATGACCATCAGAACAGCCAGTAATAATGCTTAGTCTTGCTCCTCTCCTCTTCACCAGAGAAGACAGTGCAGAGAGAGCCTTGAAAGTGTCTTGCGGCAAGGAAAGCTAATGCTATTGTCTGGAAACCATGTTTTTTGTCTTTCATATGAATATGTCTTTTCCTGGGGGGCCAGTTCTGAGAGATGATCTTATCATGATGAACCAGTGTCTTGGGCTCCTTGTCATCTTGTGGATCTTCATTAATGCCCACAGCTGGAGTACATATTTGAAACAACTCTCTGTTTTCTTCTGTTCTCTGGATTTTAAAATTTATATAAGCCTCTGCAATGATTGAAACAAAAATGCAGTTGCAGAATATAATGCTTTTGGTTTTATGAACCTTCATGCTTTTGTGCATAAAATAAAGGACTAATCAAGACAGGTTTACATGCAATCTTCACTCTTCTATTGTGTATATCTATTGTAAAAAGCTGTGCTTTTCAGGAGAGAGATAATCTTTTATTAGCTAGATGATACAGTCAAAAAAGTCTGGTAAGCTCACACAGTCCCTTCATCAAGCCAGACAGAAGCAGCAAACACAATGCCAAAGAGATTCGGGGAATGATTCATGCCTACATCACATTCTTATTGCTTCACAGGCAGCAATATGTCTTGAGCTGGATTGTAACTTGGTCCAAATAAAAGCTGACATTTTACCTCACAGTAACTTTTTTTGAATAAAGCAGTAGAGAAGTGTGTTAAGCGTTCTTTTCTATGTTGTTGCTATCTGTTTCACTTGTGAAATGTCAATAAATTTTGGTCAGCCTGCCAATACACATACCAAAGAAAAGGAACCATTTAACTAAGGAAGCAATGACCTCTTCTTACTAGTAAGACGTAGACTATCCCAGTAGCTACAGAGAGGGGAAGATACCTAGCATTTTGCAAGTCAGGTATTACAAACATTACACCATGATTTTTCTGGGAAAGTAGGAAACATCCATTCTTAAACTGGAATTAAAACTGTACAAAATGGTTCACTAAATTTAAATATCCTTAAAATGCATATTAACTAATAATGGAGGTGTATTATAGGAGACAAACTGGTTTCTGCCCTTCATAGTAGGCAGTATATAATTCCTAAAACAATTCTTCGGTATGGAACACGTACTTATGCATCTCAGCCCCACCAGGATTTAACAAATGAAATTTCTGTGCCTCCTTCCCATCTCTACTGAGGAAGCAGGCAGTCAGGTAATATTGGAGGAGACATGAAAGAAAAGTGGCAATGTTCTACCTAGCATAACCTTGCCCTCAAGTGCAGAATCTCCTCTGGCTGGGGAAAGGCTTTGGGAGTGGTTCTTCACCGCTAACCATCTGTGAGCAGCTGTTCTGCGCCTCAAGCAGGCAGATGTTCCTCCAGCTCCTGTTGTAACTTGTGCGAGCTCTCCTGCAGAGCTCATTAAGGCACCTGGTTGAGGTGGCAAATTGAAAGAAATTTCCATAATTTATTGGAAGCCATAATTGTAAACCTGAAATTAAGGGCTTGGAGGGATTATAGAAAATCTTCCAGCTGCTTGAAAAAAATCTATTAGCCTGTTAGGAAGGACTGCAAAGACTGCTATTTCAGCTAGTTTTCCTGTATAACTCATAAATATTGCCTGTCAAATCCCAAAGTCTTCACCCAGGCAAACTCCTGCTGAGCAAATGGAATTTTGCCCAAATCAGGGCTGAATCGGGTCTTCTGCAGCTAACTCTGCAGGCCAGGCATGGAAGGACTCATTGTCATGATAATGCTATCTATTCTCATTGAATCTGACCAGGTCAGAAGGGTGTACATAGGATCTTACAGGTTGGCCCCACAATGGTTTGTTTAGCCTGGGAATTTACCGGTTGACAAATATTTACAGTATATGCAGTATAATGGTCAAATTTGTGTTTGCTCTCTGGACAACACAATAATTTGTGTTGGTTTTTTCCACCCTTTTTTTGCTAGGTGAGGATACAAATGCAAATGCTTTTTTTGGTAACTGTTGACCTTTTTTCAATTTGTGGTTCTCCTAAAAACAGAAGCTATTGACATTGTTTGCTTTCCTTAACTGCCTTTTATGGATCCCTTAGAGGCATCCCTTAAGAGCTTCTGGATTGAAAGCCAAAAACCATTGCTAACTTTAAAATTTGCCTTCTAAGTGCTGAACTTGTTGACATATGTAGTCCACAGGCTAAGTAACTTCTTAAAAAAAAATATTGATGGCCAAAGGCAGGGTTCTGATGTTCTTTCTTGCCCACTGTCAGGAAGTTTTCTATGGCTCTACTCCTGCAATGAACTACTACAAGGTGAATAAGAGCATTACCATGCAACTTCAGATTACTGGTCATCCTTATCAGCACCGTGTGCACTAGACAAGTATCAGCTGTATTGTCTTGGAGCAGTGCAAGACCTTGAAAGTGTCCTGACCTGGTTTTTACTGGTACTGGGTAAAGTCCCATTATTATTATTCCTCACAAATGAATTACACAGATTGTGTTTACCCTCTGTTGGAGGCACAGCTCTGTGTGTTATTGTTATGTCTAATACCACCATTTGCTTAGGGCAGAATCAGACAAAAATAAATTGGCTGAGATTAACCTAACACAGTTCAACTTCACAGGCCCACATGAGTACCAGAAGTAGTAAACAATGAAAGAAAGTCTGTTGGGTGTAGAAAATTCAGCTTAAGTCCTCTGAGAGAATTCAGTTCCCATTTCACCCATATAAGAGGTGTCTTGGTCAGATTCCAAATCAGTTAACTACATGAAGTCCAATTCTTCTTTAAGACATGAATGAGCAGATACGACTGGGATGATCTAAATTCACTGCAATGGGCATAATGTAAAATCCTGAATAGAGTGACCTCTCTGATACCTGAAACCATGCATCTGAATCATGTCCATGAGATCTACTTAGCTTTTCTGTGCATTTCAAAGGAGACAAGATAATCTCTGCACTGATCTAGTGCCATTGAGGGCAGCAGTAATGTTGCTATGTGTCAGTTAAAACAGTCTCACGATTCTCTTTCAGTAGCACTTAAAAAGAAGTGTGAATATTTCAAAATAGAAAGCCTAAGCTGTACTTAGCAACTCAAAATGAGTGGCCTGATTTTTCAAATGAATTGGATATTTTAAAGTTCACATTCAGCTGTTATTATTAAGCATCCTAGAAAGTCAAGCTGTCGATTTGTATGCAGCTGCGCATGCATGAACATGTCTATATGCATATACACATCATTCTCTGTTCTTCCTGTCTTCACCCAGCAAAAATTACATGTCAGAGCAAATAGAAGAGAAAGCACGAACTCCATAGATGACAAAATGGCAACGATCAGAATTTATAGCTCCACATAACACAGATGACAGTCTGGATCCCTGGATTCCCCAAACTTATGGACAGCAAAAGAATGAAGTATATTCTAGTACAAGCAAATTCCCAGTTGCTCATTACCACAGATCTTGCATATATTGACTGTTCTCTCAGCTGTGTACATGACAATGAGTGACAAATTCCCCTAGAAATTTATTATGTAATAGGATCTTCTTACATACATCAGACATATAGAAGACATAACCAAAGTGGCCCTATTTTCAAATGTTATTGATGCAGGCATCTACCTGTGAGCTAGGCTTCTATGCATCCACTCCAGTCATTGAAGTCCTAGTCAATTCAGTCATCAGACTGTAGCAAGCAGTCAGGTGACTGACAGCATATGTGTGCTTTAGAATAAAATAAATCAATTCCTGGTGTCAACTGACTAGACAGACACACACAACGTGGATACCTAAACCGAAATAAGGTATGTATCACCTCCAAGGTTTCCTTACTTGAGCTTGCTTCCATCTTCATTCACTTGTCAGAAATCTTTGTGGAAAGTCAGCCATGTTCCTCAAGTCTTGTTTTCTCTTGACTTTCATGGGTCTTTCCCCTCCTGCTTCTCTTCATGAATCTCTGACATTCTTGCAGTCTGATCTTGCCTTAACATCCACATTTCTCATGGGGCACTGTCACAGGTCCCATTCTATTCTCCTCTGCTACTGTATTTCCCAGTTGTCATGTTTGCAAATGCAAGCTTAAGAATCATCTGGGTTGTAGACAAATCACAGTTTTATCCTTCTTAACCTAGAACCATCTCGCTCTAACCATACAAAAAGTTTAGCATGTTTTCCCCAAAGAACATCATCTTCAGTTCAAGCTGTCTCTGGGCCCTCACATTCATATCCTGGGGAATGTCAGTCTTTGCAATAGCACATAGTATATCTGGACCCTCAGTAATGATACATATATGTATATATGTACACCTATATAAATAACAGCACTTTTCACTAAGTACAGCAGCAAGCAGTGAGAACTCAGCCCTGATCCCCCTTTGCTTAACCTAAAGAACAGGTCCATAAAAATAACAGGAGGCCGAATTTCCATAGCATGTCTTTGCCAAGAGTGAGATTTGTAGGGAGAAATGTTCCATTTCCAAATTAATACTGGCTACCCCACAGAAAAATTATGCACACTGCAGAAAGATGCAGAGCATGTAGAAATGCTGCTGCATGTAGCAGTATGCTTTTTCTAAAGCAACATCTTTTGGATATAGATGACAGAATTCACCCTCATTTTAATGCGGTATGCTTCTGGTTTCCTTGTCTGAACAAGCCCTCAGAAGATACCATTTTTCACAGGCTTTCTTGGGGGCTTTAGAAAAAATGAATTCATCCCCCACCGTATCTGAATATATTATTCTCACTCTGAGCTCTCCCTCTTGAGACCAGCATCTTCTGAACGGCACTTTGACAACAAAACCAGCTTGTTTTACATCCATGACCAAGAGGAAAAAAAGGTGCTAAAACACTTCATTTGGAATGTCCTGCATCCTTCACTCCTAATTCTGCTCCCTCTTTAATATTCTCCTTCCAAAGCCTGTTCTCATCAACAGTGCTGCTGTGAAATGGCTGTGAGCCAGAACTGAGAAACAATACATATTTCTCCAAGTCCTTTCCATTTTCTGGCTGCCATTACAGTAATGTTCCTGGTATAAATGCTCAGACCAGTGGTGGATAGGGAGAGGAAATGATAGGGTATGTAAACCTCCTGTTAAAAGTACTGACGCTAACACAGTAGCAGTAAGAGCAGCTGTATCAGGTTATTATGCAGGAGAACATACCGGCAAACCACGTGATCTTTCTCCTGCGGTGTCATATAAGGCTTTAAATGTGCTCTTTCCATAAGTCCTGCAGCAAGGGTCAAGTTTATGTGCTGTTACTTATTAAATGCCCCTCTGAACATTACATCTCATTTGAGATTTTTCTGGAAGCCTGTTAGTGTGATGATTAATGTGAGTTCTCCCCAAATCTCTTATAAATCCACGAAATAAAAACAGGTGGTATGGGAACTTCACTGTGCAGCTCTCAGAACCTGCCAGGCTTCTCTCTCCTGCCACTAGGATGTTGCATCTTTCTTACCTAATATTTCTCAGCCACTTTATTGTCCTTTGTCAAGGACAAAAAAAAAAAAGTAAAGTAAATAATTATTGACCAAGGAGCTTTCTGATATTTGGAAAAAAGTTTTATTTTATTATCTCTCTGCTAAAGATATCCCACCTTGATCACTTGTTTGATATACACACTGCCCTAATCATTGCCTTAGTGATTTAATTCATATCTGTATTACAAGAAAAGTAAATTAACTCTGTAAGAATATTGCAAACTTATTTTCACTCATACCTATCCTCACTTCTACCAGTTTTCACTGGTAGGAACGTTAAATGGCAAGACTGAGTAGACAGTGTGCCTATTTTAAATATCAGAGAAGGTTAAAGTATGTATATCCATTACTTGGTGCTGGGGACAATGTTTTCCTACCAAAAAAAAAAATCAGTAAATATAAAAGGAAGTGCAAAATTGATTTCTGGTTTGGCTACTTCTGAGGAGACCAACTTGAAACAATGACCTTCACTTAAAGCAGTGAAATTCAGTGGACACGGAACTGCAAGGCCTTGGTGGTTAACCAATGCTGTGGATCAAACTGTGTCCTTGCTCCAGTCTTGACCACCAGGAAAGGACAAATGCTGGCAGCAGCACCTAGCAATACAATCTAGCCATCTGCTTGCCCATGTCAGGTGCTGAAGGACCGCTGCAAGGCATCTCATTTGCTAGGCGGTGAGGTAACATACGGTGCCCTCACATGAACACCTGTCCAAGATAGACCTGCAGCCACACCTCCTGTGCCACCTGGCACATTTCTTACCCTTTTTCAGAAGGTGCCAGTGTAGGGACGTGTTTGGTATACTCTAAAGTAGGAGCTTCTCAGGGCTTGCTCTTTGCCAGGCCTAGGATTTCTCCTCCAGGTAGCACACAGCTAACCAGAGGTGTTAGGAAATAGTACAGGTGTAGTAGGATCATTGGAATGTCACGTTGGCCTATGTTCTTTGTCATTTAGAAATAGCAGAAGCTGAACTGCAAAGAAAATGGCCAACAGCAGTGAGTGGGACAGTACATTTTCAGACTCTGCAGATCTCCTGCTTCAGCCACCGATCACTCCATAGCAGAGGAAATGCTGGAGTTGGGTACAGGTGTCACAGAAATTAACTTGCAGAAAAAACTGTAAGTGAGCAGAGTGGAAGATCAACTGGAAGCAAATATTGACTTACTGCCTGTGTAAGTATACAGGTCTCCCTTCTTTTCAAAGCCCAGCCCTCCAGGAGAGACAAGCAAGTTTAAAACAAATTTCCCTGACAGCGTGTCTGAGGCCACTGCCTTGGTGCCATTCAAACCCCATTGCTGTTAATCATTAGCAGGGATGAAAAGGTTAGCGGGGGAGAGACAGGGGAACAGAGCTCAACCCATAAATAGCAACTGCTTCCAAGAACCTCCTAATGACTACATCATAGAAATCAGGGAGAGGCTAGCCAAATCCATTAAGGCACTTAGCATACATATGTATAACAGATCTGTCTTTTGGGGCTAGGGGGAAAAGAGAATGAGGCTACACGCACACTGGGAAAATTTATAAGATTACAAACACTTTCAGTCAGACTGTGAAGTTCATGGCCAGTCAGCTACTCCATTTAACCCCCATTTTCAAGATATTATTATTCAGCTGACAAAGGTGCTCTGGGTTAAGTTTTATCACAGAAGATTTTGGAAAAAGCTAGCAAGCAATCTTTCATTAGTCCTTCTTTTGCAAGCATTTGAAAACAATTGTGGAGCCATTTTAAATTTAATAGTGCAAAGGTTAAGAATTCAAGAGGCTACCTATTTGGAAGTAATTGGGTGAGGATGAACAAAATTAGGATGTGGGCAGCGATATAAAGACCTAAAGAAACAAAGCAGTATGACATGCAAATATACATTTAGTCTGGAGATTGCAGTTTAAGAGCCAAAATAGAGTTCTGTGTATTGACAAGGGTAATGGTGAAGACAATAAAAAGATGAGCAGCAATTAAAAATATCACCCATAAATGCTGAAGGTTGGTTTGATTATTTGTCTTCTGCTTTTTAACACGTAAAATAAATGTACTTTTGCTGTAGCTCTTCAGAAAACGTTGGGGCTTCTTCATTAATTAATTTAGCTATTATGCTCCTAAGCTTGCTCAGATAAAGCTGTTGCACCTCTGGGCCTAACATGGGTATTTGGGAAGTAATGGAAACTTGAAAACAGGTCAGTGATTTTTCCTGCACAGCTCTCAAACAACTTACAAGTAGCTTTTTCCAGACTGGGGTGCTAGGAACAGGGAACATCACTTCCTGAATATGATGTAAAATGGATAGAAACCCATTTTTAGTAGCTACTGAAAATATGCTCCTTAAGTCATGAAATTACTATGGGTTAATTTACCATACTACAGGTTTCACTCTCACCTAGGTCAATAGTGACCAGGTGTGAAATGAAACTGCTGTGAAAATTAATTTTCCTTGAAGAACTTCTGATGTATATCTGTGCTTTTTGAGTGATATGGCTGCAGGACCCCTACTTTTCTGGGCAGAAACTAGGAATACTGGATCCTGAATGCATTCCCCTGTGGATCCAGACTTTATGTCCAAGTTTCTCACCTTGCTTGGTACCACAGACCCATTTTAAAGGATCATTTACATGGATGGATATTGTAACTGGGCATGAATGTCCCTCGCCCAACTGGTGAATGCTAGCCCTGGTGCTGCTTCCAAGAGCAACATAAAACCACAGGTGTGTAACTAAAGGGCGTACAAAGAAGTAGCATTTGTCAAAACACAGTAGCGGATAAATATTGTTTCTATTCCTATTGTCTGTGAAAAATAGAGGTGAAACATACTAGGTGACAGCTTTGCTGGTGCTGCTTATTTAGAAAAGCAACTGGACTTTTTACATAAGGACCCATAAAGTTCCTTGTTGAAGGAATGTATGGTACAAAGCAGTGTTCTGGAAACATTTTCTCTGCATAATGCTTGGTAAGAAAGATTTGGCAAAGTTTGCAGGATGAAAAGTTAATGTTGTGCTTGAATATAAACTGTTACAGTTATAAGTAGAAAACCACTACCACTAACCATTCCCTGTGATTTACTTGAAGTTTCCTTTTCAGGGTTTTTTGGGATTCCTGTGTTGTTACTCACTTTTCAAAAGCTACCTGTTCTCTCCACCATCATTTTCTTTAGTCTTCTATATTTTTTCAACAAAGTCCCTGGTCATCCTTGGGTTTGGACCTTTTTTCCTCATTTACTGAGTCTCTCCCTCCCCCTACACTGCTTCTTTTCTGCTCTATTTTCCATTTAATTTCCGTCTAGCTAATACAATAACATCCACAAGCAATGTGGAGTCCCTATCCAATGGATATCCTCTCCTTTGCCTCTGTTGTTCCTCAGCCAGGAAAGAGTTTCTTGTTCAGTTAAATTGACTTTCTTAACATTCCATCAAAATCACTGCCATTTTTGCCTTTACATGGAGCTAGGACAGAGACAACCCTAATGTACTGTACATCCCTAATGTACAGACAGTAGCTGCCCACTGGGTCTCTGAACGGGATGAGGAGTTGTTCATAGCATTTGTCATTGCTGAATTATTTTCATTGCATTGATTGGGAGCCACCAGTGATCCACAAAGGAGGGCCAGCAAGGTGAGGATGATTGCAGTTCCTCAGGGACAACAATCACTCATACCATACATTAAGTGCTGTACTTCAGTTGCAGCATGATGAAGAAGGTCAGAGGTGTTGGCAGATAGCTCTGGAGATAGACTTCTGTGCTGTCAAAATCTTTATTGGAGACTTGCTATCAAATAATTCCACAAATATAAAATTGTTAGGACTTATATTCACTTATTTTTTGTGTTCTGTGAACTTTGGAAAACTGAGAGCTCTTTCCTGCAGAGAAAAAATATCATTCTCCACCACAATGTCCTGGTATGGAGAAGTGTCAAAAAATGAAAAAAGTGTGAGATGGTCCAGAAACTACTCCACAAGTGGTCTGCATTCACTCTACTCTTTGCTCTTGCCAAAAGAAAAGTAGATTACTCATAATTTCTTTTCCATCTGCATCCTACTGCTTTCAAACATTACTTCTTCACCTNTCTTGTGGTACACCATCCAGAGATCATACTCTGAGGAAAGTAAATAGGAACAAGTGCCTCAAATCCGAGGGTGGCTGTGCTATTACCTATCTATTCTCCTCAGAGTTCTTGGCTGGCTTGAGTTTGCTAGAAGTGGCTCTTGAAATGAAGCAGCAACCAAAGTTTATGATAGTGGATCATACTAACACTGTCATTTTTCTCAAGGATAAGTCTTATTTCTGCCTAAACCCAGCAGGGTTTCTAAACTTCACACTGCAATATTTACAGCAGGTAACAATTACAAGACATAAACCCAACATGCTATTATGACATGTTATACCAGGTTGTGATTTCACATACACTGAGGGAAATTCTTCAAATCTATAAAATCACAACAAGCACTCTTTTAACTGCTATCCAGGGTATAATTACAGCACATCATTTTTCTTTCCAATCATTAAGTTTAGTTCCCAGAACTCTCCATATCTGTCAGTATCTGTAGGGGCGCTCAGTTTGTAATTTAGCAATTCCATATTTGCAGTGAAGGAAAGACTGAGATCTCTCTTGAGTTGAAAAAAAAAAAAAATCCCGTAAATTATTTGTGATACATGTTTACTGAGACTGAAAGACTTACTTCACTCCCATAAGTTACATCGAAGCATCATCCACTGGGCCCTTCATAACATGGTGCACTCTACAAGGAATTCAACATTAGACTGGAACAACATTAGTAATGATAACAACTTCTTGACGGCAGACTGAGTCAGAATCATCACCCCACCACTAGACTGACTGCATGTACATATCAAGCAGCTGCCTCAAGCTTGACACAAACAGGCCAGAACTGGTGCTGGCACAAAGAGATGTCAGGGAGCTATCAGAAAAATTGAACTTGCCTTTTATCTAATTTATGTGCCAATAGGGAGCATGCGTATGTTAGCCTAGCTACTGCACATGACTATATCAATAGCAACAGTTGTAAGAAATTACTCCTTGCATCTTTAAGCCAAAAAAACTGTGTCATTTCCTCTTGGACCAGAGCCTTGCTACCATGATTCATGCTCAGCTCTGCTTGGTTACTACAACCCACTGCACCTTGCGCTACATAGATTCAGAATGAAAAGCTGAAGAATCAGACACATTAAAAGGAATCCTGACTGAGGACATGCCTTTGTCTACGAGGACAGAGTGAGACTCTCCTTGGTACAATGAAACTCTAGTTTCAAACAAAGTCTTGGCAACAGCCCAGACAAGTCCAGGGAAGGTCTTCAACGTCAGTGACCAGCTCATTAATAGAAAGGATGAACATCTTTAATATTACTCTCATGTTTACATCCGTTGTCTAGACATCCCAATGAGAATAGTGCAGCTGAAAGACAGCAAGTTGTTCATCTCATACAAGAGAGTTTGCATTGCCTACATAGCCTCTAGAACTTAGGATGCACTTTTTTCCATAAGCAGTCAATTCATTTAAGAAGTAGCATTTTGGATTCTGCTCCCTTTGACTCATCTGATGGCTTGGAGTCCAATTGAGTCTTCCTCTAGACTGCAGAAATCTGAATTTTATCAGCTCCATGAATCACTACCAGCTTTCCTCATTTGACTTCAGAGACACCCAATTTCAACTCTTTGGACATGAACCAATTTAGCAACAGTTGGAAATAAAGGGTGGAGGGGTTTTCTGATGCAGTGCCTGGCTGTGGAGCAGGGTTAGTCATCTAAAGCCTTACAAAAGACTGAACAAGAAAGCTGAAGTAATGTCCAATTACTCAAAAAGGGAATGCTGAGTACAGACTGTTTCAAAACAAGCAATGTCTTCCAGGCCAACTGATCACACTTCCTGTCATTTTCATGTAGTATCAGTGATATCCATAATTTTGATGAGATCAAATTTGGAATCTAGTAACAAAAAGCATTCTTTATAGCATGAGTTTCTAGGATGATGTTACCATGTCTCATTTGGCACAGTTGCATTTTACTTTTAACTTTTTTTTTTTTTAAATCAGAAGCATACTCATCTCCAGCTATACAAAACATCTCCTCACTGACTGGTACACAGTCAGTGAAGAGATGTAAACAAATCTCTCAGCAGAGTGCATATGTTTTTTTCACTGAATATACAAATGGTCTAGGTAGAGTTCTGACTTACAGACTCAAGTTTATTCCATTTTCTTTAGGGCTGTGTCTATAAGAACAGAATTTTGTAACAAGCTCCATTTATAATAGGTGATGGAAATCTTGCTTGTATTTTCTGTCAGAACCTCTTTAAAAGCTATGGCGACCTGAGGAGAACCTCAGCATATTAGGAAGAGCTATCCAGTCAAGAATATGTCTGAGGCACAGCCGTGATCCTTAATGGAAGATTCCTTAATGGAAGTTTTATGTCATTTCCAGGAAAGCCTAGAAAAACATCCCACCACTTTGCCTTGCAAAGCTTATTATGGCTTGAAGCTGCACAAGCCAGCTGTAAGTGGACAAATGGCAATCACAGAATCACAGAATC
>VZTU01019905.1:0-72154 GCA_013400835.1 Zapornia atra | reverse complement strand
AAAAACTTCTCGTCAGTTAACCCTGAGCAGACATTCCTTTCTCTACCCGAAAGGTGACCTGTTTCCAACTTCCACTGATTAAATAATAGCAGTGTTCATTTGCTGGGTTTCTTAAATACAGTGTAGTGTTCTTGGTCTCATTTTTCTGCAGTAAAACACATCCTACATTTTCAATACATCGCTGAAAACCCCCGCTGTCAGATCTCCCATTTCTACCCCAATTACTTAGTCATGCAAGTGGAGGTGATGTAGGAGTCTCCTATGCAAGTAACAATTACGAAGAGAGAAGATGAGCCAGACCCACATCTGGTGTACACACCCATTTACACCTGATGGGTATCTGATCTGAAAACACATTAGATCCCAACCCCTGATTATGTGTTACAGAAAAATTAATCAAATCCTTGTTTAGTCAGTATGGTTATGTCCAGCAGATTCTTTAAAAGTAAAAATAACAACTTTTTCATCAGATAATTTTGAAGGCAAAAGGCCAGTGATCAAGGAGATTTTGCCCCAGTTTTACCTACCCCTGTCCTCTCATATGTGGAAATATAACTACAGAATCAACAAATAAACACACACAACAGGGTCTAATTTTTCAATTACTGAAGAGCTACTTAATGTCCTAAAATAATTTTCAGAGATATACCTGATGAATAATTACTGTCCTATTTCTACAATGCAATTCAAATCAATAATATTACTGGAACTAGAAGCCAACACACTGCCCTTCCTCTGGTCATGCCAAATGCAAGTTATTTTCCAAACTGCTGAAGTCTCAACAAAGTTATTCCTTTACTGAAGGAGCCTATTGTTACTAGATAGTGAATATAACAGCACCTGATTCTCACGTGTGTCTTTTTGAAGTAGAGAACTCTGATCCTCCAACAAAGTAAGGAAGTCAGACACTGTAATCATCAATTACACCGTCAAGAGAGAGCAAATTACATATTAGCGACCAAACCCAAATAAGCTGAAGAAGACTGACACAAAAAAGGAAACCACTCCCTTCACTTCCTTGCTGCAGAGATAACACAGGAATTGATCTTTGATAATTTATATTAAAAGTAGGAAGAAGGGGGAAACTGTGATGTTCTGGGAATGTGCTCCTTTGACTTCAATTATGCAAAGGGTTTTACACCCACATAAAATACGGGTCACAGAGGCAATGTTTAAAACCTGTTCAATACCTCATAAGCATAGAGGAAAGAAGTGATTATTCAAGAAGAAGTAAAAGTAAATAAAAATGATCAACACAATGGAGAAAAGAAATATAACACATACTTACAGAGGAAAATAGGCTGCTGTCTTTGTATTATCTATTTTTTCATTCCATAGGCAGCCTCATTTAACTTCAAAAAATTACGTATTGCTCAGATTGAATAAATGATGCCAAGTGATCAGTGTTATCATTAGCCCATGTCTTATGTGCTTTCATTTTAAAATGCAGCTCTTTGAAACAAAGGCATAACAATCGATGAGAGCTATGTGGATTTCTATGGACTTTGGATTGAGGTAGCAACACCAAGCATGTAAGAAGAAACATGCTGGACTTCAGATGCACCACAACACAGCCTTTGACATAAAATTCCAGTATTACTGAAGTTTGATACATAAAATTTGTCCTTTCTGCAGCCCAAATCACCCTAGGCTCTCTCTGTATAGAGCACAGTGGATGTATTAGATTATGAGTAACGTCCCTTAAACTACATCTTTAATTACTTAGTCTTGAATTCTTGGCAGAAGCACCAGAACATCTATTTTATCATTCACTAGACAGAATAAAACCTTTTACAGAGTTCAAGCAGAAAAAGCTGCCACATGCTCACAGCTACTGGCCAGCTCTGGTACCCCCACCAGACTACACCTCAGTACTGTTCACACTACCAGTTTGCAACCCTACCAATGTGAATTTTAACTTGGGGGGGACGGGGGATGGACATGACCAAAAAGCTAATTCTTTTTGCCAGACAAGCACTGAATGCATAAAACACAAGTATCCCCAACACTCATCCCTGCCACATGGACTCAGTTTATTTATCATCCTGCTTGGAGAAGCTTATAAAGCTCATTCCTTAGGGTAAGTTATTTTCTTAATGGGCAGCAAGTTTTTCCAGACTTGTGCTGTTACCTAGTATTTTCCCTGGCATTATGTCAAGGAAAGGTTTTTAAGGCTTATGCTAAGAAATGATGTTTACAATGATGCTAGGCCAGGCCCTGAGCTGTTCTTAATCCTTCATATGTCTGTCAACTCCCACAGAGCTATGCTAATTCATACCAGCTGAACAGCTGTCCTACTCGAATAATGTTTTATCCCTTAATCTGATAAAGGAGTTCTTCACCTAAAGCCATGTGGAGTCAGACATGCATCCACAGGAAAAGGGAAAGTTCGATCCAAGACCAGGAACTGAACCTTTTTTCTTCACTGTAGGATCACCAGACTGTTATCCGAGCTTACACAGCCTGAACTCCCTGTGATAAATTGAGTTTCACAGTGCAAAGAAAATCGACACTTATCTCACTATCAGAATAACACATTTAACAGGCAACTTCTCAGTTAATATCAAGTATTTGACATGCCAAGCACAGTACCAAGAACTCCGGGCTCTGTGGAGCCCCAAAACCTGTGTCCAAAAGGAAGTCTAATGGTCATCCATATCAACCTGTCTGGTGAGAGATCCCCACATGCCTACAAGTCAACATAACAAAAAACAGAATCACTGATAATTTTGCAGCCTGGCTGAGACAACTGACTTGCTCATATGGTGGAGGCTCTTTTCTAGATGCCTGTGATAAATAAGGTGCAATGCATTGAAAAGACTGAATTTACATTTCAAAGGTTTGAGGCATTTCCTGGAAGCCATGGGACTGAAAAATCTTTAATCCTTCCTTTCTAGGCTAAATATGAAGAAATTCTTGTCATGAGCCCTGTCACATTGGGGGGCAAAGTCAGTGGAATGTTCTAATTGACTTCAGCTCTGAAATATATAAGGGATGACGAAGACACTCAAATGTTACAAAGAAAACTGATGAATTCTGTTTTACAGATTGCCTAACAAAAGGGCTTTGTGAAAAATCATCTCCCATCACTCTATAAAAAAAGAGAAGAGCTCAGAAAATATTCCTTTTCTTAGCAGCTGAATACTTGTGCCACTGAGGAAAGGGCCATCTTCCTTCTGATACATTAAATCTGTTTGACCTTGGACACATTACACTGCATCTGCATCAGTCCATGAAAGCCAAACCTACTTCAGTGGTGTGGTTGAGAATGGAGGGGTTTAAGAACTTTGAGACTCTTGCACGAATATCACTATAAATGACATTCGATACTCTTTGCATCTTATTAATTAGCTATTGATCAGAAGGTTCCAAGGCTTTATGCAGCAGAAGCTCTCTGGACCATGCAGAGACACACACAGAGAGGAAAAAAACACACAAACATATCCGTCTATTAGCTTTTCTCCTCTCTTGATTCCTTGGTAGAGAATTGGTTTAGGAATTAAAAGGTACATTACAAACCTTATCTTCCTAGCTGCAAAATCACATCGTTTTACTATAATTAAAAGACGTAATGAAGATATTACTTAAGTCTTGTCTTTTTGCAAATGATCTTGCAGGGCAGGATTAGAAATGTAGGTTCCTATCTCTATATACAGAAAATGAACAATATGCAGGCACATGTACAGAAATGATGGCAGGGAGTAGTCCACGCCCTAGAAATCAGGATGGCCAGGACAGGGAAAACCCTACGTTCCATACACTATGCTGAATACACTGGTGAAACTTTTCCTGCAGCTTATGATGTATTTGTTTATATGCCTGTTTACACAAATTGTGATGCCCTTTGATGGTCTCTGCTATTCTATTTTAAACATTTTAAATGAAATAAATATTTTCTTTTAAAAATGAAGAGTCTTTTTCTGACCACTTTCAGTTTTTTTTCTCTCTCATAAACTTTAAGTCCCTGATATTAATAACATCTATCTAGAAAAATAATAAAACCTTTTGACACATTCATTATGCATGACTGAAAGAAAGTCTCTCAACAAAAATATTCAGGGTTTTCACAGAGAAATACCAGATCACAAATGTTTCTCATATGGCAATGCTTTCTGACCAAAACCAGAAAGGAAATATCAGCTCCCAAAAGACACGTCTTCACTTTTGATAACTGCAATCATTTAGACTTAAAGCAGCTGACCAGGGGTTTTCTTTGTGTTTATGTGCACATTGCTGCCGTTGTTTTTAAGCACTCAAACCTGCAGATGAGTCGAGCCTATAGTGACCTTTAAATCTCAGTGATACCACTCTGAAATAAATGAGTGGTGCTGCTTGAGAGCTGTATGAGGCACACAGCAACCCAGGGAATGGGTGGCTGTGTTGGTACCACAATCAGCAGCAGTGCTGATTAATGAGTAACTACAGGAGGAACAAATGAGAAACAATTGAGGGTCGCTTTTTTAAATGTCCCAGTCCCCAGAAGGGACAAACAGCAACGTTTTTAGTCTCTTTCCTGTTATCAGGAATCACTAAACAGTGGGCTCAGTTGTCTAGCATTCAGTGCAGCAGTCAAGGCATAATGAAGGAGAGGAAGAGGATTTTTACTACTGTTATTTTCTCTGTTGTATTCCATTGTGAGTGTTTTAGTTTTGGACACTGACTGTGCTTCATGCTGCCTTTGTCAACCTTCTCCTCTCCCTTCTGGGATTGGCCCCCACTCATGTAGACAGTGTGAAAAACAACTGGAGCTGCTGAAGGAACTGGGAATTAAAAGCAGTTGCCCTTCTGCACTTGTGGTGGTCTCCAATACCATAGACATGCACGCTGTGTTCCTTCAACACGTCTCAAGAAAATTCACATGAAATAAGGCACAGAATATTTCAAATTCACTCAAGGTATACAAGGACTTGGAGTTTTCAATGTGACTGTCTTCTGTGCTTTTTTCTTACCCACACACCACAATCACCTCAATTTCCAGACAATGCTGAGAAACCAATGTATTTAAAATGTGGTTTTTTATGTTGTACAGAATTAAGCACCAGAATCGTTTCCACTATCATCACCCAGCAACACTAAAAACCACAACACAGCACAACAACCCAAACCAAAAATACCTGCAGTTCCAATAGCAAGGAGTTTGCCAAGAATGAGATTTTTCACAGTAAAATGTTTGCACATGAAGTATATGGTTATACAGGATATCATCAGTCAGCAACATACCTGAGGAAGAAATTTACCTTCCAGGTAGTGAGTGCCATAATTACTCACTAAATAATATCTTGCTGTTTTCTTTAAAATCTCTGGTACTGGTGTACTGGTTTGGGCTGGGATAGAGTTAATTTTTTCCATAGCAGCTGGTATGGGGCTCTGGTTTGGATTTGTGCCGAAAGCAGCATTGATAACACAGGGATGGTCTGTTACTACTGAGCAGCACTTACACAAGGCCAAGGCCTTGTTTGCTGCTTATCCCACCCCACCAGTGAGTAGGCTGGGGGTGCACCAGGAGTTGGGAGGGGACACAGCCGGGGTAGCTGACCCCAACTGACCAAAGGGATATCCCACACCATATGATGTCATGCTCAGTACATAAAGCTGGGAAAGGAAGGAAGGGAGGGATGTTCAGAGTGATGGTGTTTGCGTTCCCAAGTCACTGTTATGCATGACGGAGCCCTGCTTTCCGGGGGATGGCTGAACACCTGCCTGCCATAGGAAGCGGGGAATAAATTCTTTGTCTCTCTTTGCTTGCCTGCACAGCTTTTGGCTCACCTACTAAAATGTCTTTATCTCAACCTACGAGTTTTCTCACTTTTCTCATTCTCTCCCCCATCCTGCCAGGGAAAGCGAGTGAGCGGCTGCATGGTGCTCAGCTGGGGTTAAACCACGACTACTGGTTACTACCAAACACAATACTACATTCGGCTGATTCCTCAGCACAGAAATTCATTTACACTTTTTGTACCTACACTGCAGTGAAATATGGCAAAGTACAAAGGTGATACAGGATGGCAATTAGGAAATGAAATCTTCCAGAAAAAAAAAGCAGACTAAAAGGTAGTTGTATTTGTGAGTAGGAAGTATTATATGTAAAGCACTCCTACTGCCATTCACAGTTTTGTTCTGATATAGTTTAAGGTCAAATCAACTTAATGTGTTGTGACGTGTGGATAACATGCAAATTCTCTAATGTAATGTTACAAGTATACACATAAATATTTCAAAACTAAGTGGAAAGACAAACACAATTCATCTTGTCTAAACACACATTTTCTTTTCCCTGCATCATCCTCAGTAGTTAAAGACTATGATCTACTGTAGACATTTCCAAGAATATAAATCTTGCAGCAGTTGCTAATGATTCTCTGGCAACCACAGGAAAAGGAAACAAAAAAAAGAAAAGAAAAAAAAATCTAGCTTCTAAAAAAAATTACAAATGAAATACAAAACCTGTTTTCTTAAGAATCAAGACAGTGCTTCAGAGATATGCCTGGAAGAAACAACTAATAGCTCAGTACAGAAGTAATAGTGACAATATTTTATTACTTACACAGCATTAATTACCACCTTTGGAATGGCTGTCTATAGCAGGTGATGTAACTTAGTTTACAGATCAAAGCTATTCAAGGAAATCATTCCTCTACTACTTGGATCCTACTCTTCAGGACCACATGTAAGAGTAGGGAGTATGGTGACATCTCCAGTAAGAGGGGTTTGTCAGAATTTTCACAATTATTAAAAAGCAAATATTTACACACTGAAGTATTTAAGATCCTATAGTGAGTGCTAAAAGATACATGTGTATTTCCTGATAGTTATGCTGGAGTTAAACCAGACACTAGGCCAAGTAATGGGTTTCATACTGCAGGTTCTGCAAACCACTCTTGGCCCACAGCATGCAGTAGGGTGTAAAAATGGTAACAATCTCCTCTAGATAGGAGTGTGCCCAGATTTCCATTTTTCTTCACAGCTTTCAGGTAGATGAGGACAGTGCATGGAACTAAGTAGACACAAGTACATTATGTTAATGGAACAGACTACTTGAACATATTTCCCAAACTCTTTAGCAGAGAAAACCCAACATTTCATAGAATCATAGAATCATAGAATCATAGAATCATAGAATCATAGAATGGTCTGGGTTGGAAGGGACTCCAAGGATCATAGAGCTCCAACCCCCCTGCCACAGGCAGGGCCACCAACCTCCAGGCCTGGAACTACACAAGGTTGCCCAGAGCCCCATCCAACCTGGCCTTGAACACTTCCAGGGATGGGGCATCCACTACTTCTCTGGGCAGCCTGTTCCAGCACCTCACCACTCTCTCTGTAAAAAACTTCCCCCTAATATCTAATCTAAACTAAACATTTGCAGTATCCATAAGAAAAAAAAACATCTTCGAGAATAGGATCCATGAGCTGCTGCTCATTAGATGGTTATGTCTTCTTTGTGTTTCAAAACTAAGTTTCTCTTTTTAACTAAATGTGGTAGAAAAGTAAGGGGTTATCAGAACCCCCTGCTTCAGATGAAGTTGCTGCATGGATGATAATAGGTAAGAGAGCAGTACTTGGGTTTGGGGGCTCAAGTCAGACACCCAGAGGATTCAGCTGTATCAGTTGTAACTAACTTGCATCACAGATATAAAAGCACCATTAATTTTCTGTGAAACTACTGTTTGTGTCTTTAATGAATACCGGTATCTGAATGCTGATATTCATGTCATGTAACTCATTACTGCTGATTGGGCAAAGTAGTTAATATAAATAAATGTGATTTCCAGCACCAGAGTGACAGACATGTCATAGATGTAGGAATACGTTGGAAACTGGAGCAAGACTCTAAACCAAAAATGTAGTGAATACCTTTTCCTGAAGAGCATTCCAAGGATAGTGGAAGAAAAAAAGTGACCTAAAAGAAAGATTTGGTGGGTTATGAAAGAAATTACATGCTGAAGGAGTTTGCAATACCTAAGTCTGAACTTGATGACCAGAGAATTTCAGTAAACCTTATCACACATGTTAATCTTGTAGTTCAAAATGGAATAACCTAAGAAAGATTAGACACAAATGAGAAATGATTCACACAAAAGTTTTTATTTGTGCTTGCCCACCTAAAAAAATGTATTTCCTATAAATTATGTATCAGATATTTGGCAGAAGACAGCTGCAGAGAACTTTCTTCAACATGACAAATTATATACTGAAATGGAAACAATCTGTTTTCTTTATAGCTTGGAATCCGAGCAAAGCTCATACCTCCATGATCACTTAATTTCAACAACAGCCTGAAAAGCTAACAATGAAATCAAAAGACCCTCAAACAGGGAAAGGATCCACTTAACCCAACTAGCTCTTTGAAAAATCTCATAGACAGGTTCTACTTGCAAAATAAAGGGGTTTGCTAGAAATCTGTATTGAAAATATTTTTAAAACCTGGTTTAAAGTGATTGAGCATAATTAATGTTTCTAAGCATTTATAATTCTGCTGATTTCAGGTTAATCTAATACAGTAAGATCTAAACTTCTCTAATGAATATCTATCAGAGAGTTGAGCAGAGCACAAGACACATCATCTTTCAGTTCTTTAATGGTTGCTTTCCCTTTCCTGCTTGCATTCCATTTTCTCAGCTCCCTCTTTTATTGCCTTACAGTTTTTCTGGGGGTTTTTTAGTGTTCATCACAGCTATAAATAAATAAACAAAGCACAATACTCACTGATTGCTATTTTATATGCTAAAATTCCAAGATACAGTATTTTAGAGACAGAAAAAACCCCAAAACCCTATCTCCAGGATAGTACTAGTTCTATTTCTGGAGTAACTACCAATAGCAAAACCTCACATTACAATAACAAAAGCCACATTTTTTTCAAATGATGGTGAGGAAAGAAATATTCAAACTCTTCCTAATAAAAAGTTTTCTTAAGCTCCTTTAGCCTTCTATTACATTGCTGAAGAAATTTTGTACAAAATCTCCAAGGAGTACTTATATTTCCAGACAAAGTACACACAGACCAGAAAAAAGAATCACACCGGTTCACCTTCATCTTTGAACACAAAAGATCCCACAGGTTTCTTGATATTTTCACCTCTTCTTATCTCTACCTACAGAAGAAAAAAATACTGTTGCTCTCCCTGGCCTCAGCCTTTTGGCCAACAGTGGGCTCTCTGAAAAAAAGATGGCTGCGTTTTTAACACATTCATCAGATTTGATGATTAAGAGGCCTGGCTATTTTTAACTGAGGTAGTCATTGCTACTCAGTTTCACAAGCTTGATATCTGAGTCTTGGCCAACTATTAACTCTAACTGATCAGGTTTGGACCCTCTCCCAGGGAAGAACACCACCGCACAGTTCTCCACTCTGGCAATGTACACACCATTTGACACTGCTTCTCTAGATACATCTAAAATAGCAGGGTCAGAAAATAATGATGTGACCATATCCAACTGAGGAAGACAGAAATCACATGGAACCACCATGTAAAACATACTTCAAAAAAGATCAACAATGCAAACTTCAAAGCTCAAAGAGAGGAAAGGGGCTGAGTTCTCATGGGGACTTGAGCTGGGCCTCTAACTGCAATCCTTGCCCAAGCCCTCCCTTCTCCATGGGGCATAAATTCTTGGATACACTCCTGCAAAGCTACTGAAATTCTGGAATAACCAGAAAAAAACAATAATGATACCATTTTCAGTTGCAACCATGGGTGACATCTGGAAGCCAAGTGATAAAAGGCTGCATACGTGGAATTCTACCTCTCAAGGAAGCAATGGCTTGTAGGTAAAAAAAAAACCAACAACAATAGGAAGATTATGATATATCTGTAAGTTTATAATAAGCAAAAGCCCTGAAAGCAGGGTCTGATTTCAGGTTTGTGATTTAGGAAGCCTCTAAACTCTGCTGATGCAAACCCAAGAAATTTTGGAAAAAGCCATCATTTAAATGTTGGTTTTTCTTTATGTTTTTTTCCCATATTAAATGCATTAAGTTCAGACCGTGATTTTGTTTCAGGGCCTTGTCCCTGGTCTTTCTGGCTTTTGAAATACAGACTCTGATCATAACATCCCAGAAGTTCACATGGTTACACATCAAAATGACAAAAATTTAGCAAGTCTGAGAGTGAAAACAAACTCTCAAAAAATTAATAATCTCTTTACAGCAGTATTAAAAATGGAATTCCTTGGCCTCTGATAGTGTTGTTTTGGTGTGTCACATGCTGTTACATCAGTCATGTTCTGTTATGTTAATGTGTTGAGATGAATCACAGTAATGTCACAGCAGCCAAGAAACGTCAAGCACCAATACCTTGACACTGAGAAACAGGCCTTACATACGCTCAGGCCTTTTGACTCACCATTTCACATCCCAGAAAAACACAAAATCTAAGTTCCATGTGCTTACCAGAAGCAGAAAATAAGGTATTTTTCCTTTCAGATGGATTTTATATTAAAACAATAGTAAAAGCTGCAGAATACTGTAAAGTCCAATATTCTCAGATTATCACCTCTCCCTTTTGAAGACAGGTATATCAATTTATAAAAACCCAGTCATTGCAGTCTGCAAGAAAGAATGATGGGAAGTCACTGAGAAAACACAAGCCAGTTTTATTTCCACCATGTAACCGGGGGGTTTTGTTACCTCTGACAAGGTAACAAAGCAGTAACAGTGTGATGTTCACTCTTCTATTTTTCCTTATGGATTACCAGCAACAGCTAAACCAAAAATCATTTGAAATAACACACTCAAATTTAGGTGACAGAAGTATCTGTAGTTTTAATACCAAGTCAGGTCACTGATCCAGCTTTAACTTCTCAAATATCTGCCCAAAAAATCCCACAACAAACCAACTGTGGTTGTATTTTCTTGGGGTGGTTTTTTTTGTTTGCTTGGGGTTTTTTTTTTGTTGCTTTTTTTTTTTTAAAGTAGACAGGCAAAGCAGGCTGCCTTGTGCTTACATTCAGTGACTCTTGCCATATTTCAGTACCTAGCAACTGTTAGTCACAATGGTTCCTGATATTACAACAATTCTGCATGCTACACTGACACCACTTCCAATTTAAATACCTATCAGAAAGTCTAACAAAAAGTCTTCATTTGACCAATTTCTCAGGTGTTTTACACCTGTGGTCAAACATCCTCTTCATTTTCCTTTGGAGGATGAACACATTCGGTAGACCTGAAGGCCAATTTCCCTCTACCCAATTTAAGTCTGTAGCCATGTAGATGCTATTCCAGGAAACCGAACAATCAATGACAAAGACAGCGTGATAGCAACTTCGTGGACTGTTTAAATTATTCCACTGCAAGTGTTAACCTCACACTGCATTTACATTTGGAAAGTTAGTCCTCTTGAACTCACTCCAGGCATTATACAGACTCAGAGGGCTAGATTTAATAAGAACAACTTGGTCAGAGTAGCTGAAATTTATATGAGTACAAAGGGAAGTCGTTAGAGATGCAGTTCACATAAAAGCCATGCATTTATGCATTTCGATTCTTCCCCTTTTTCTACTTTGGCAGAAGAACATGAGGAGGAGAAGAAAAAAAAGAAGATCAAAAGCTATGGAAGTTTTGCAAGAAGCCAAGTTAGTTCATAAGACCACAGAACAAAGTAATGTTATTTCCTAAGTTGATGTGGCCTTATGTGTCTTTAATTTGCCTCGAGCATGCCAGAGGCAAACAACTACTGCAGACCATCCTTTTTCTCGTCTACTTTTTGTTCACTCATTAGGAGAAGTTTTCTGTGTCACATCTTACCTACCTAGGTTTACCCATGCGCTGAAAACACTTTGAGAGTACATATGCAAACGTGGTCTCACTGACACGCTCTCACCTCATGCACGTATACACACGCAACATGTGGATGTGAAATTTCTTTGGTATAAAAATGGGCTTTGTTTAACCTTTCCTTAAAACCCCCTGCTGTCGTGATATCCTTTGCCTGTAGGTTTTCTATGCTTAACAGAATTGCCAGCTGTCAGTAAATTCATGTGCCATTCATTAATCTAACTGAATTTTTTGGACAGCTGTTCATCTGGGCATAAACACATTCACTTTAATAGCTACATTAACTCTACAAGTTTGTTTGTTTGGTTGTGTTGGTGGTTTTTTTAACTTTCACTCAGTATAATTACTTCTGACATTTCTCCCATCAAGTAAGTTTTTGTGTGTTGAGACTTTTCTTACTTTCATTTGTTTTAAGCCAATCAACTACATTTTTTTCATAGCAGATGCTGTAACTTGATGGACAGTCTGTCATAAACAGATGGACTTGGTCTAATTCCATCCTCAGAAACCAATCCCATCAAGAATGAAGAGCTGGTCTCCTGGGAGTATCAGTCACTGCTCAGCACACCTTCCCCGACGTTTAGTCAGCACAACTCCTGGGCAAATTTCAAACAAACAATGATGGGTGTATCAATAATAAGGGAAAACATCGTCAGTATTTATTATGAGATATTGATAGGAAAGAGAATACAGCATGGAGATAGAGGTAGGGTAATATAGGAGGGGAGAGGGTTTAGATTCGGTGGATATTGGGTTTGGATCACAACTGCTGTAGTCAGAGAATCATTCAGTAAGTGATCATAGAGCCAGGGAGACTCGTCTTGGTCTCACGTACTTTTAAGCCCAAAGCCAGGAAGAAATGGTAATCTATATTCAGCACAGAAGACATTCTTCTCAGTACTAAGGGGAATGGGGCAAGTTTCTATTCTATTGACTCCCAAGTGTTTGAGTGATCTTCTGAAGCAGATCGCCTTTCACTTCTTTCTGGGAGCCATCATCTTTCATTGTTCATCAGAGCAAGAATGAGTATTTGCTATCACCACTGGCTGACAACATAATAACGACTGGGCACAGTATAGTTAAACCACTTGAAACTTGTTTTGTCTGCAAATCTTCTAATTTTTGATTCCTTTAGATTCTAGCAACTTGACCAGAAAGCACCCATTGTTTGTTCATTTCTTTGGCTTTATGGGTGCCCTGGGCATCCATGAATCAGAGTTGATGTGCTTCCACATAAGTATCCAAAATAATTTCCTGTGTATTAAAGGTAGTTAACTTCTCTGTGTCAATGTATCCATGTCTATTTATCCATTTCCATAAAACACAGTAAAAGTTCATCAAATAGAAAAACTATCATTAATTAATGATTACATCTGTCAGACTGCAGTAGAATGGAACCAGTATCTAGTTTCATTCAGCTTCCACTCAAACTAGACTGAACAGACAATGGGATGAAGGGGAAAAGATGCAGAACACAACTGAATTTTTTGTGCACTTCCTTCAGTTTCATTCAAGACACATGCATAGGTTAAAGAAAAATGAAAGTGGGGAAGTAGAAAAAGAGGGCAGTGATATAGATAAAAGGAGAAATGAATGGAAGGATGGAAGACTAGAAGTGCTACGAGACGAAGGTGGCAGAACAAAACTGAGAGATAACAAAGATTATTCAACACTTCTATTGACTTCTGGTAATACAGGCCAAGCACAGAGAACTGCAGACAGTGTCTGGAAGATCAAACTGTATTTGCAGATCCTCGATATACAGCCTTCCTAATAAGAAGTGGCACGTGAAGTTTTACACAATCACCAACAATTCTGAAATTCGTCCAGAACTGACCCACTAAATGCAATTCCCTACTTCCCTGAAGATGCCAGTGAGCTGTAGAAAACCTCATAACATACTAATCTTTGTCCACACTGGCACTCCAGTTCTTAAGGTGCATTTACTAAAACTAACAATGTTCTACTAGGTTGTGTGAAGTAACCACAGTTGAACGCAGAGGCCCCATTGTTTAATACATATTTGTAATGGGACCCAGGTGAGAATGCTAGTCATGCTGTGGGGAGAGATTATGTTGCAGTAATAATCACTTCTGCATAGCTGACGTCTTTGGCCCTTAGAAACCAACAATGATAGATAAACGAGCACTGTAACCTAAACTGAGATGAAAAACCACATTCTTTTAAATCTCAATATAAAGGAAAGCAGGGTGATGTGATGTTTATATACCAAAATCCAGACATGTGATCAATCAACATGCCACTGGATGTCACTGTTCTTTGAGAGCTGAAAACATTTTAGGGGAGAAAGGGAGGAAAAAAAAAAGAATGACAAGCCCCACCTGTTTTCTACAGACTTAAGATGTAAAACATTCAACATTCTCAGATTTAAAAGTATTTTTTACATTCTTCCCTTTAGCTTCACTTCCTTCTCTTTAGTAAGTGGATATCTGAAAAGAGCCCTGCAAATTGCTTGCATAGAGCCAACCAGCCAACTGCACTGTAAAAGCATTCCTCAGGTATTTCACAGGCATTATCTGAAAGAGATGGCACAGAAAAGAGCAAGTGGATTTTCCATTATTCCAATGCATTTACTATGTTCTGATGGACTGTTGTGATAAGGGAAGGAGGCACAAATCAATTTGGATTTTACATTCCATTTAATTGCATATACATCGCAGTATTTTGAGGCTTTCTGTGCAATCTGGAAGCTGCTATCAGCACAATAAAGCTCCTTGTATCACTTGCAGCACCACAACCAATTTTTCTAGGAGAGATGTATCTTTGCGTCTGGGAATCAAAATAGAATTTTTGGGTGAAGATTGCTAGGGCTGGAATCAAGATCCACTAGACATTATAATTAAAGTCTTTTTTCTAATCTGCCAGAATGAAATGGCTTAAAGCAGGCAGAAATTCTCCCACATACTTTCTCCTGCTAATACAGAGATGAAGTAAATGTGCTGCATCAGAGCAGAATGAATTTTACAGTATTTCAGCATTGCCTGCCACTGCAGTGATGCTTAGTTTTAGTCTCCAGGAAGCAAGGCAATACAGAATCTCCTATTTTACCAGTGAGGGATCTGGCAGCCATCTGCACAGTTCCAGAACAGAGTATGACTCATACATAAGAGAGATCCATAATTCATGAGATGTTCCAGGGTTGCTTCCATTCTCTTGTGTAAGAGGTGAAAAGCTGTGTCAGCAAGAGGGGCTGCTCAGTAAATTGAGTTCTGTGTAAAGAGGCATCTTAGCAGAGATGTGGGTCCTTAGATTCAGATCCTAACAACACCAGGGGACTCAGCAATCCAACAGCACGCAACACTCAGCTTCACTGAGCAGCAGGTTGCTTCAAGAACTGTCATCTTTCATGGCAAGATATTCCTAGAGCACTCATCATCCGTATGTTTGAGGTGTAAGTATCATGGGAGTCTTGATGGTATTTTATGGGGTTTGTGGAGTCAAGAAGATTCATCACTGATACTGCAGATTGCTGAAAATTTAAAATGAAATTTAAGAGGCAAGCAGAGGTGAGAATCCTGCTGTCTGTTTCTAGTCACTTTTTTAGGTTTCTCACTAGGATAAAATGCAAAGTAAATGACACTGTTCCAAAAATATGAGTTATTCATGCATGGTAAAAGATACAGTGAATTCAAAAAGGGACAGAAGGAAGTTCTGGAAAGCCTCCTCACCTCTTCACTTGGGAAACAAGCGAGATGGAGATCAAGTATACTGTCACTAAGATAACTGCCGTATCTTCTAGAAGCAGCTTTGGCTTTTGTAGACACCAGTCTCTCCCTTAATAACACCAGCTACCCATCACGCTTTCCAGGACTGCAGCAGAGGTTAAGTAACAGTAACTGTTTTACTGTTGTCAACCAGAGTCTCATAATTCCTTGTAGAAACTGGAATTCATGTTCCAACTTCCAAGAAAATAATTTCCCTGCATCAACTCACAAGTCATCTATTGTAGAACCTTTCCCAAAACTTCACCAGGACAGTACTCAAACATCCTTGGGCGACTGATTCTCTGAAGTCTAATCACCTTGGATAAGACAGACTAAAAGTTTCAATTTGCTTATATCTGGACTACAATTTGCTCAGGCATATGAGGTCCCAACACTAGGGAAGACTGTGTATAAGGGCACTGCAGTGTCTGCGAAGGCCTTGTGATTGAATCACCTTTTTCAGGACAATTTTCTTTACCAGGGAGACTCCCTAATCAGTGATCCATATAATTATTTTCCCATGTAGATTGAACTTCAGAACTGCTCACTAAAGCTCTAAATATACAGATATCAGTGTTTAATTATCCACAGTCATAAATACTGCCAGAGGCAAAATTTTCATACGGGTTTTGTTTGGGTATAGTGGGATAAAATATGCAGAAACATAAAGACACTAGAAATCAGAAAGACTCCTCTGCAACAGAGAAGAAATATTGGTGGGAGTTGCTACCATGCTGGATTTCTGATGAGGACTGAAAGTTGGTAATACCCATCCAGCCCCCAAGCTGAGCACTCTGCTCACTGGTGTACTAGTTGTTCTTGCTCCAGTGTTTTCTAATGAAAGGACATTTTGTCACAGGCATAACCTATAGAAGGTAAAATACTAAAATAATGCGAGGAGGAAAATTAACAGATCGAGTAAAATCAGCTACAAAAGATCTAAAACCTTCAAGTTGTGGTTTTTTCCTTCCCTGGACAAATAAATTAGAATGTGCAAGCTCCCTTTGCTGAGCCCCGGAGACAGAGCGGTCAGTGTGAGAGGCCAAAGAGGCAGGCCAGCGACACTCTATGTCTGTCTTTTTAGGTCACTGCTTCTCAAAAACCAAACACATTTTTATGCAGATATGAAATAACATAAAAATGTTAAAAGCTCTATGAGAGATATGTCTTTTTTATGTATGTTTTTTACTTAGCAACTCAGTAGAAGAAAGAGCAACTACACGAACAGTAGGCTTTTCAGTACTGCTAATACACCCAATGATTATATTTGTCCATTTTTATTGTGCAAATAACTCATTCACCCCTGTGCCCAGTATTCATTTTTATCTGTATGTAAATAAGACTTTAATTTGAGAAATAAAAGCCTCTACCTCAGATTGCTCGTGCTGTGAAAGATTATGAACTGGTGATCAATTTGTTCGTATGTGACAGGGACCTCACACCATCTACAAGTCAATACCCAGCCTGAGACCATTTACATGTTTGATGTGGCATCCAGATTAAATGATGGCACTTCCAACACTTCAAATATACTAATATTGCCCAATTCACAGATATTGAAACAAAATACACTGGAAGATAAAAACATATTAGTTCCAGTCACAAAAACAGTAAAGAAAGTAGCACATCGCTGTGCCTGAGCTGATAAACTACACATGCCAAGGCTTCAAGCTCTCTATGGAAGCTCTGGGATATCAGCATTACACACCAGAAATACCCAAAGCAGCCTGCCTAAAGGCACCTGCAATGTTCTGCACTCAGAGATCCAAACTGGAATCAAAGTGGTGAGCCACCACATAACCATCAAAATAAGACAGTTCTGCATTCATTCCACTCATGCACACATTCACTGAGCAGCATGGGAATCCCCACAGCCATTGTTTCTTTGGCACTATGAAACTTTGGTGACACTGGCTGAAGTGTCTAAGACGTACGCTGGCATTCCTGAAGCCAGGTGTGTATCTAACAGCCAACACCTGCTGCCATGGACTCCTCACTAGCCAACACCTCTGCACCTAGGGAAATCCCCATTAACGAAGGTACAAAGCACCACCAATCCATTTATGCATCAGTATTAGATTACTCTGAGAATCTAAAGTGAAGCTGTTGACAGGCCATCTCTTCGATCTCCAAAGGAGGGGAGGGAGTGGTGATGAATTTCACTCCCAGTGACATAGTGAACTTTAATAGAAACCTGATTGTTGCTTCAGAACTTCATCAGAACTCTTATTTAAGCTTATTGGCTTGATCTTCTAGCTTTTATGTGTGCAAGGTAATATTACAATGCCATTAAGTGCAGTTCTAATATGCCCTGTAATTATGGCACCAAGCTCTAATTACAGTTATTGTTATTTTTTATGATGAAAATGTCATTTTTGTTGTTGGGTTTTTTCAGGGGTGGGTTTTTTTGTTACTTCTTGGTACAAGGGAATAGGAAGCCACACAGAAAAGCATGGTTGTGAATTTTAATTACTGGGCCTTTATATCACAAAAAATAGTGAGAAAGGGAATTAGCCAAAGTGTAGCAGAAAAAAAAATAATCTCTTATCTCTGCAGTTTGCCATAACAACATCTGGGACTGTCAAAACTGACAGCTGAGAATCTATAGGATGAAACTTGGAAAATATATCCATTCTGAACTCAGCTAAGTTCAACAAATTTCCTGCACTTCTAACTCTCAATACCAAAGTCTTTCCAGCATGTTGTAGGACAAAACAAACCCCTGAAAATCAATACTTCAGCTGACAAAAGTCCCGACTCTGCTGACTTCAATAGATAATATAATGTGAGCAAATATTCAGTCCCAACTATTAAACATGCAGTTTACCAGATAATATTGGCCTAAATTTGAGATTCAAGCCGGGCAGTAAACAAGCAGCTAGAAGAAAACACATTTATACAAGAAATAGTTCCCTTTGCTAGAGATTTAATTCATTCAATAATGCTTTTAAAAAGTATTTTAATTTTTCTATATTTAATGCAGGGAGCTGCTTTCTGTGAACATGAACACCTGAATTTAATTGTGGCTACAAAAATGTAAGTTCACACTGCTATTGCTATGCAGCCTGTCACTTTGTATTTTTTCCCTGTTATATACTGAACTACACCAAAATTAATTTTAGGACTGTGCACATTTTTTAACAACATTTTAAAACCTTAAAAGCTGACAACAGTAATTTTATTTCATTTTTCACATCTTCTACAAATGCTAGAGAAAATGTAATTCGAAGCCCATTTCCTGCAAGCTACATCATTTATTTTTCTCAGAAGGATGTTTTTTAAGGAGTGATCTTGTTGGTACTGTTGAGAATTTCCTGTTTCTGGAGAATTCTCTGGAATTCAGAGCAGATTACAAACTTCAAGGAAGAAAAAAAAAAAGAAACAAAAAATAAAACAACAACAAACAACCAACCAAAACCAAACCCCACAGTAAAGATGAGGAGGAAGCAATAAAAATGGAGCCAAAAAGGTATAAAGTCAAGCATTACAGAAATCACTATAGTTCCTGTGAGAGATATGTTCTCCAGATGGTTCAGTACTGAAGGCAATACACTACTATTTAGATGTGTTTTATGTGTCTTCAAGAAAAGAAACCCAGTGTTCCCCCCTCTTTCTGCATTGCTTGTTTCCCAAGAGTACTGCTCCACAAATAGTGCTCTCAAGTTTGGGGATATACATAATTGGTCCTCCCTCTCTCACGCTTGCTTGCATTTTTCTTCCATACAGCACATTACCTTCCTAACTTCCAACCATTTACTGACTCATCAAACATGTTGTCAAGCCTCATAAGTCTCACTAGAAATAAACTATTTCCTTAGTACTCATTCAACCTTTATTGCATGGGGTGCTTTTTCTTTTTTTTTTTTTTCTTTCTTTTCTTTAATGACCTGAATTTGGAGACACAGATATTCATGCTATTGGAGTATACTTTATTTCTCTAATATGTTTTATAGGTAGGAGGTGATTAACTGCTAGAACAGTTCTACATAAAACTGCAAAGAATTTGCAAATAAATGTTGCTTGTATAACCACAACATCCAGGGCAAAAATGCCTTAGGGAATGTTTTGCGGTAACTGTTTCAGAAAAGCCCCCAGCCCCATTCTTACACTGTAAAATAAATTTTAAAAAAATAATTATGACTTTTGCCTCTAAACATTTTTTATTATTGAAGTCAGAAATGGTTATGTTGTTTCTATTGGTAGTTTGACTCCTACAAATGCTAAATTTTTTCGGGAAGTTTCTTTTTATCATCCTATAATATGTTAATAGAGGAAAAATGTATTATTTTTTTGTCCTATCAAACATTCTACATATGAAAGCCAAATAGGCGAAATAGGACAAGCTGGGAGGTCAGAGATGAGACACCAGCACTTGCTGGTGAAGCCTGAACTGCAAATCTTTATCTGGGCTGCCACTAGCTAGAATTTATCCTGTGTATCTTATATACTTTAGTCTTCCGTACCCTATGTTCCATACATATATTCATTACAATCATTTCACTGTGAAAAAGTCACTGATGCTGAAGTCCTCTGTCTCTAGCAGGCAGCACAATCTATTATATACAATCTTTCTTAATGCTTCAAGTTTACTCATGAGACAAACGGCAGTCCTGATGTAAGCTGGTACACAACCCTAAAATGAAATCTATTTTCAGCTGCTTATTTGAGGGATGAATTGAAATCCAGGTGTACTAAAGTGCAGCTAAAGAAAGTTTGATGGGCAAAATGATCAAACAATGTATTTTTATTCATTTCTAGGTAACTTTTCCCTATTTCTAACCCAACTCGGCCCTACTTTTTTTTTTTCCTTTCGCCCTACTTTGCTCCTGGGAATGGTATATAATAATAAAATATATATATTATTAGGCTGGATTCAGACCCACTTTGAGCTTTTATTTCATCTTCTGCATTACTTTTGCTTCTTCATTGTGCAAATTTAACAGTAAGGCAAATGCTTAAAGTTTCAAAGATGTTAGTCATATAATTATATATCAAAGCATGACAGAAATCACACAAAGATCAGAAGAAAACCTCAAAAGAACTCATCTGAAGGAACACAACTTCCAAACTTGGCAGTATTTTACATTACAAGACAGTACATTAATAATATGTCACGGATGAAGTGCAGGTGAAGAATTTAGATTGGAGGGTTAATAACATCATTTCCACATGGTATTAGGGGACCTCGGCCAACTTCAGTTGTAGTTGTACAGCCACAAGAGGTCAAGTATTTGAGTTTTTACAAATAATGAAACACACCCTGAACACTGCTCTTTCTTCCGCTACATGGGGATTTCTTTAATGAAAAGAATGAACTATTTCTTATGGCTAACGAGGATATTGTGAAAACACAAAATTGTATCAAATGGTTCACCTTCTCTTTTCTCACAGCCAATATACTAACAAACTTCTGAGTAAAGGTCTTTGCACCTAAAGACGTAGCTCCTTGGACTACACATGATTAGGAAAATACAATCTGCCCTGTGCTACATCTCTCAAAGAATCCTGAGAAGGTCTGAAAACATTTTTCAATGTGATTATTGTGAAATAGGCCACAAAGGGGCAGCTTCCAGCTACAGAACCTGATTTCTGACAGGAGCCACACCTCCCATCTGAGCTCTACCACACAACCCACACCTGAGAACTCATCTTTCTGTGCTGCTCATCCTTCTATTCCCACCCAGAGGACAGCAATAAGGCTAACTAATTCTCTATAGGAAATGCCACGTTACCATCAAAATCTCAAAAGCAAATAAAACTAATCTCACAGCTAACTTCTGTATTACTGCATTTAGCCTGGCGATTAAAGCCTGCAGGGTTAGAACAAGAATTGTTCTAGCTCGCTTCTCCAGAGACAACAGTAAGCTCTAGCCATGCTCTTATTAATTTCCAGGTATTTATACTGCATTTCTAAAATAAATGCATGTAATAAACACCTGGGCTTCAACAGACCACAGTCAAATTTCAAGCTCTATGAATCCCAGCACAATTTCTACCTACTTTAATTCAAAATGATTTTATTAGGTCAGTGGAGTTCCAGTCATTTATACCAACTATAAAATGCTGAGGGACAGGACTGGGGAAGCGCTGCAAGGCCTTCCATATGCACACAGACACAGCAAGCCGCACATGCCCCACGGCCCCACCACATTCAGAAGGGAGGGGAAGTTCAGGCATTTTAACATTCCTACAGGTCTCTACTAAGCAACTGTATAAAAATCTATCAGGCTTGCATAGGAAGGTTTGGTAGCAGGGGGGCTACAAGGGTGGCTTGCGTGAGAGCTGCTAGAAGCTTCCGCTGTGTCTGACAGAGCAACACCAGCCACCTCCAGCATGGACCCAGTGCTGGCCAAAGCCGAGCTTGCAGTGGTGGTAGTGCCTCTGGGGTATCAAAGGTAAAAATATCCCAAAACTGGGAGCAGCAGAGAAAGGAGCAAGGTGTGAGAGAGCTTCACAGACACCATGCAGAAGGAGGGGCAGGAGGTTCTCCATGTGCCAGAGCAGAGATTCCCCTGCAGCCCATGGAGAAGACCATGGTAAGGCAGGCTGTCCCCTTGCAGCCCCAGCCCATGGAAGGTGATGGGCAGCAGACACCCACCGGTGCAGGACCCCACACTGGTGCAGGTGGAAATACCTGAAGAACGCTGTGACCCAGTGGGAAGCCTGAGTTGGCTTAAGTTCCTGGCAGGACCTGCAGCCCATGGAGAGAGGGGCCCATGCTGGAGCAGGTTTGCTGGGGGGACATTTGTCTCCATGGGGGGACTAGGCTGGAGTAGTCTGGGACTGAAGGTCAGCACCTGGTGGGAGGGACCCACGCTGGGGCAATTCATAAAGAACTGAATTCCCTGTGGGAAAGGACTCACATTGGACAAGTTCATGGAGGACTGTCTGCCATGGGAGAAACCCCACACTGGAATAGTGGAAGAGAACGAGGAGATCTCCCCTGAGGAGGAAGGAGTAACAGAGACAACATGTGATGAACTGACCACAACCCCCATTCCCCATACCATCATCCTCCCCCCACCTCCCCCATGCTACTCGAGGAGAGGAGGGAGAGAAATCAGGAGCAAAGTTCAGCCTAAGAAGTATGGAGGAGGAGGTGTCTTAAGATTTGGTTTTATTTCTCATTATCCTACTCTGACGTGATTGGTGATAAGTTAAACTAGTTTTCCTCAAGAAAATGGTTTTGCCCATGACACTAATTAGTGAGTGATCTCTCCCTGTCCTTATCTCAATCCAGGAGCCTTTTGTTGTATTTTCTCTCCCCTGCCCAGATGAGGAGAGGGGTGATACAGCAGCTTTGGAGCACCTGGTCTCCAGCCAAGGTCAACCTACCAGAGATTAACATTAGAAATTGTTGGGGGAAAAAAGTAAAATGAGTCCCTTTCCATCAGCTTTATTCTAACATGGAGCATGGAAGATGAACACAACATGAAATGCCAGATATAAAAAGTGGGGCATATGTAAAATATTTGTTCAATCAAAATAAGCAAGCTACACTGTTTTGCTGAAAGTACTCCAGCAGTCATGGTGGGTTTTCCTGTTATCTGATGCCATAGTAACAATAATCCATTTTAAAAATTGTAGTAAGAAGGTAATATATTATCATGACAGCTGCGTTAAATGACTGCCTCTCCTGTGTTATGCTCTTGACTTTACACAACAATGTTAAGATGTTTTTTAACCAAGTTCTCAAGATGAAAATAACATGGTGTCAAAATATTTTTTCTAACCAATCAGCACTATCGAAAAACATCACTGAGCTTTGTGTTTCCATGACAACTAGTCTCAAATGTTACAAAAACTGCACCAAATTTACTGACAAAGAAAAATTGGTTCATGTGACATACTATACCATGCAAGCTGACGTATGTAATGTATGCTCACAACACACGTTGTACTGGTCACGTTTCAGTTTTCTAGATTTATTTTTCTTCTATATCTACCAAATATGATAAGTTCCTACATTTTCTTTCTTCTCTGTTTTAATAAAATATAGATATTGTTATGGATCATTGATTACAAGGTGGCTGCAAAATCTATAAACCCAAGAATTTGAAAACATTGCTTATTTCCATCAAACAGAGCAGGGGCAATTTTGGTCTGGATGGGCTGCTATACAATTAACAGAAAAATAAATATTCTTCTATAGCTTCCCTGTGGTTTTCCCCATGGTGGTGGGGTCTTTGCACCACCATCAACAGCTGAGTAACTCAACTTCTTTGCTTCTTCTAAAGAGAGCTCGTCTTACAATTCCGATGATTTCTGGTTAAGGAAAATAATCCCCTTTAATATACTGGCAGAGATGCTTTATCAAACACGGTCTGCTACAGGATTAACGATTTATTATCAAATCTAAAATCACTCAGATTAGTGGCATAGTGTGATTAGTGGAATAAACATCATCAGAGTATTATAAACCAAAAACTAAATTTCATTTACATTGGATTTGCAAATAACCAATTACAAATTAAAATCCATTTACAATGGATTACTGGGTACTTTAAGAGTGTTTTTTTTATTAACAGTTGGATGCGAGGAGAAAAAAAAATGGATTTCCAGTACTATTCCACCTATCCTGATAGTAAAATAAACCCAAAATCCTAAAGCACAGAGTAAAAAAATAATTACATTGCTTAAATTAGGAATCCTTTGACAATTAACTTGAACTCCTAATAAAGTAGTTCCACCGCTATATGCGTGTTCAGGGACTCTGAGAACTACAAAAGGAATCAGAAAAAGGGGGGTTATAACCTGTATGAAGTGAAGTGGAAAGTCAAGGATTTAGAATAATGATTAACTTTTAAATGATTATAGAATATTCTTCTGACTCACCTTTTCACAGAAGTCACTTTCTTTTGATTAAAAAAAAAGAATTTTGATGTCACTAACAAATGGGTTCAAAGTCGGTCAGAATCTCAGTTTTAATTGGTTGACATAACCCAAGCTGGTACTTTATTACAATATGGACATCAAATCAAAAATAAAAGAGATGTCAGAGAATTGCTACATACTTGATTCTTTATTAATAGGCTTTATTACATCTGTCATTCTTGTGACCTCCGCTATAAACGTTAAAGAATTGTATTTTTCATTACTAAAATAGAATGAGAAAACTCGGGATTTGTGAGCTTTATCTCCAGGTTCATTTCATGACTGGTATTACTTTGAGCACAGTAATCAATCTTTCAGAAAGCAGCTTTGGAAAGGGATGGTTACACTTATTCTGGCTTGGATACTCTGGGAAAGATTGCTGAAAACCCTACCCACACTGCAAAGCAACAGCTCAGAAGAGTCATTCCAAATAATTTCTATGCAAATATTAAATGAGAAAAGATTACCAAATCCAGGCATTTTCAAGTGATTTGTCTGCCTCGTTGGCAAGTTCCAGTGAAAGACAATTCTATGGCAAAGAACAGGGTTCAATGAAACATGTTGTGATCAATCTAAATGAATTATGAAACATCAAATTTTTCTCTTGAAATAATCATTCCAGCCTCTTTGATTGACTCTTAAAACTCCAGCATATTTTATAGAGTGATGTCTCTGCCATCAAATGACCTCTGTCACAAAGTACCTGCCATTGAGTATCCTTTAGGAAGTGTCATTAAACCCCCCATAAAAAAGACCAGACAAGGCATATTCAGGCTCTGACTGATAACAGAAAGTAGCAAGAAAGAAAGAGGAGCTCTGAGGAAATGACATTGTTTTATAAGGATAGAAATAAGTTTCTGCTCTTGAACCTTGGCTTGATGTTAACTTGACTACTGAATTGGACTATGAGATGTGCACTAGGCCCTGGTACTCAATCATGGCAATATTCTTACAACCTTTTCAAGAAATAGCATTAATTTCTTTCTGTTTACAATGTACAGTCCACGAACAGTCCATTATTTACCAAGTAATTAACTACCAAAAGAGTCACTATGAATTAGTCAACCACATATGCACTACAAATGGAAGAAACAGGTAAAGAAACCCGAGCACACTTTTTTCACACGATGGCAGCATCAGGTAATGGTGGGCTTCGTTTTGATACTCCCAAAACTGAAAGAATTGGAACGAAAAGAATTTAGAAGTTTTGCCATTTTTTCTAACTGCCTTAAGTGCTTTGGATGACAAAACCAAATGAGCATGGCTTTTCTTCGTTTAGCTGCAAAAACAACCTCATTCACTCCTACACACTAGAAATGAGACCAGTCAAGTGTCGACAGCAATCTTTCAGAGCTCCTGAGCTACTCACACAATATGAGACCATTTCCATTTTGTGGTTTCAAACAATGACTGATAAGTTCTGGAAAAGATTTCTGAGAAAGCAAAATTGTTTGGGATGCAAAAGAAATAACACAAAAACCCCAAAACACCTTATACAGCACCAAGCTTTTAATCCTAAAAGCCCATCTCAGTGAAGAAAAACAATCTGTAAAACTATAAAATAAACTGCAAAATAAATACTGAACTGCTGCAAATGATACAGAAGTACCAAACAATTCTGCTAGTCAATTAGTCAACTCAGCCTTCTCACTGCCTTGCCAGTGCATGTGTTGATCCATTAGAGTACACTGAGGATTGTCATGTAAGTACATAAGCATGGAGTCAGACCACAGATTCCTCTGTTCTGTGCTCAGCATCGACGAGATGTGGATACACGCTGTGATCTGACACTCTGGCTGCAGAAGAAGGTGAACATGCAACAGTAATTCCCTAGAATGGGTCTCCCAACCTCCAGAGAACTGCAGGACAAGGAGCCAGAAGTTAGTTCTGAATAGGTTTTTAGGTGTCTGTATACACCATTTTGGACGCACATAAACCTTCATCATGTTCTTGTGGTCGAGTTCCCCCAGCTGAGAATACTCTTTTCTTTCTCTTGAACCTGGTGCCTCTTAATTTCAGTTGACATGCCCCACTACTTTTCTGAAAATGACAATGAATGTCATTCCCAAATGGTCTTCTCTTCATGATGCAAGTCTTGTGCGTCTCAGCCATCCTTTCCCCTGGCTGAAGCACCTTGGTGTGTATCATTAGTCCTTGTGTGGAAGCCTTTCCACACACTCGAACACCATTTTCAGCTTTCTCTGCTACTTTCATTATACTATGCTCTCTTTTAAGTGACAAGAAATAGAGGTACATGAAGCATTTAAAATACAACTACACCACAGATTTACAAAAGAGCTTAATAACACTCTTTTTTTCTTTTTTTTTCATTTATTCCTCTTAAATCCTAACATTTGAGATTCTTTTGCAGCATTTTTTGACAACGGAGCTAGAGTTTTCCAAACATGTTTCAATCAGTTAATTAATTTCACTGGGTTAATGGTTTCAACAACACAAATGTCATCCTCCTGAACCTCCTATGGCAACATGGCACCTATTCTCTGCCTGCACTGCCAAGAACAAACGTGTTGTTGGGTTTATTAATGTTACCTGAAGCAATCTGTTAGCCTCACTGCCTCCAGCAAGTGGGCATGCCAAATTCACAACAGAAATAATTGTTCCAATGTCTTTGTCTTGTTGGATCTTCATTTCAGTAACTGCCACCTCAAAATCTGAGAAATGAATTAAACTCACTAGCTGATCAGTAGCTGAATACTATGAAAAATGAAAGGCAAATTCCTACTGTTCCTCCATTCTTAACGTTTTCAGAAAGACATTCCCTATCTACCACCACTGATACATAAGGAAACAACAAACTTGATTAAACCTCTTTTATATGCAGGCCATTTAACTTTCCTCTACATTCCTCAAATGACTTCAACCCACCTGCACCCTTGCCAAGCCACTAAGACAAATTAAAGAGGGAGGAACACATTTTCTAGGAGACAGTTTAATATATTCTCATCTATGCCCTGTGCAAGACTTTTACCACCTTCTCTCAATTACTCTTGGGGATACGACAGGAGCAGAAGGCAGGTTCTAGGGGGTATTTTGTCTCGACAAACAGCACTGCAAACTTTTTTCATCAGTTTGGCTAAACAGTTTGGTCTGTACTTGCTGGCATCCAGAATTACATTTCAAACATGGCAATTAATCGCCAGCTTTACAATCACGCTGACATCAAAGGTAAAACCAGATCCTGCCTTAAAAAATTACATACAGGATCACGTTCACTGCTGTCTGCTGTCCAGATTCTTGTAAAGGGCTTGGGAGGACCACCCAGTCCAATGACTGCCCGATGCAACCACCTTGAAGCTGCCTCATGAAGCTTTTGGAGTACAGATGGAACTCTGCAGTGATAGGGAAGGACACATGGAACAGGCAGAAATGACCTTAATGCAGAAACAAATGTTTGGCAGTTCAAGACAATGATTGCATAGCTTTTTGTGCAAATTAAGCACTTCTCAGGGTTGATTAAGGCTGCATTTGTAGAGAATTCATAATGACACTCATGAATAAAAATCACTTGATGGACTTTGGTCTAGGCTAATCACTGGATCTCCTGTGAGACAGCTGCAGCAGAGGCATGAAATCGTTTGGAATATCATATATTTAGATCTTCAACATTGTAAAACTCAAAATATAATAATCCCATGTATAGAATCAGACCCACGCCAATGTCAGTTGCCTTCTGCCTTTCTTAGGCCTTTAAATATGGCCAGGCAATTGAGAGAAAACAGTTTCAATTAGAGCAATTTTTATAGGCAAGTTATAAATCTCTGAAACCAAGAGTTTATAATAGCAACACTGACATAGCTGTAATACAACTTCAGCGTGATAAATCAGTCGCTTGTCCTGTAAGTCACATGTTCTATAAATCAGAAATTTGGAATGTAAATCCCAGCACTTGTTCATAAATCAGCAACGCTGATCAACACTAGGAATAATATTTTGACAGTAACTCACATTCAGCAAAGATATTCCCCCACATTAGTTCACTTAGAAAGTATTTAAAGTTCTATTTTGGGAATTCTCCCTACGCAAGAAGACTCGGAAACATCCCTGGTGCTGCCAGAGTCAGAGCAGGCCCGTGAACACAGCTGCCTCTCCTCGGTGGGAGACAGCTCTGACTGTTCAGAGTCACTCTTGTTAGTCCAGGAGGATGCTTTGCAAAGACATTTCTGTTACTAATATTAGTGTCACAACAGTAGTTAGTGCCCACAGAGACATCTGAAGTTTGATTAACACCCCAGGTTTCTGCATGCTACTTCAAAACACAGTGTTCTTGCTAAACAGCTGAAGCCTGTGCAACCATGTTCCCTCCACTCTTAGTGTCTGAGTGGGAACGGGAGGTACATACAGAGCCACAGTAACATCTCTGCTAGAACCTATCCCAAAATATAATTTCTACATGAGGGGTAGACAGGTATGACAAGCAACACAGGATGTATAGGGAAATACACGTAACAGGGTAAAACAAGGGTGCTGAAAGACAGAAATACGTCGTTACTGGCTTCATTTCATTAATTACTACCCAGCTTAATGCTACAGCTCCTGTAATCCCATCTCTTCATTACCAGCTAAGATTTTGAAGCACATATCAAAAACTCTGCCTTGAAAGGAAGAAAACAGCATGAACACAAGACGTATTCTGTTTTACTTTCTAGTTTGCCAGTACAAATTTGCTTTTTTTTAAAACAAACAGACTAATTCCCCCCATGAAACTGAATATCCAACTTGTAAAACCTTTTCTAGTTCAGTGAGAACGGCACTTTCTAGATAACATTTTTCTTGCACAAGCATTTAAAGTGTATTTTGAAGTGGAAGTTCTTTATCTCTTCAGCGCAATGAGTAAACACATACATATGTTCATTTAGAGAGGTTTTAATGTCTTGTGCTTACTCAACTTAGGAGGGGTCATCAAGGTTCAAGCTTATCTCTTCTTCCCTCCATCCTCTGATACACACAAAAAACAGGGGAAAAGATACTTGCTATCTGATACTGAATTTTTAATAAATTATTGCTGAAAAAAATGCCATTCTGCATCAATAAATAGCACAGAATTAAGTTAGCTTCTTTCCTTAGCAGAATTACTTATTGCCCCTAATATGAACCAGTGCAATCACTGAGAGTTAGACTACCTGCTTGCTTCCCTAAACTATGTCTAATTCCATAGTTTCTATGGATGTAAGATGGAGATTTCTCCTGTGGAAGTAGGTAACTTCCAACAGCATACCTGACACTGTGATGGGAAATAATATACCACAAAACCAGTTTTTGTTCTTAATACTACTGTATCTTCAGGGTATAGGAACAACACCTGCATACGGACAGGAATGGAACAAGGTTACAAACCAAATTCATCTTCTCACCATCTACGTGCAATTCTGGTGGCTTAAATGAGTAAATAAATAATGCCATTAAAAATACACCTCCAGATCTCCCAGGAACTTTGTACATGTGGAGTGGGATTCCAGGAATGACAAAATGTTTGCCTTTGAAGAGCCTACTCCAAACGTGTGCCTGCCACTGCCTTTCCCTGGGCACTAGAGATGTAACTAAATGAGCAAATAAGGGGCGGGGGGGATTCTGTGGAGACATTAATCTTAATAGCATGGTTTTGTGCAGTCAGCCAACAACTGAGAAGGCCTGATATATTCCTTTTGCTCCGGTATCTTCTACTGAGGCTTCCTGCACATGCACATATTGGGCACAATATTTCACAGCAGTTATCAGAAAGGAGGAATTCAGACTGTGTTGCAGCTCTCTCCCCCTTCCAGATCAATGTAGGTTTGTTCTCTGGAGGCAGGAGAAGAATACTTCTGTGGGATTATGGGCTGTGAATTACAAAACTGGCTCCTCCAGAAAATTATTACACAAAATAGCGGAAGATAAATTAGCTAGTATATCATGTAGAATCCTTGTGTAATTACAAGTTCAGATAGCAAGACTGATACAAAGTCCCTCATTAAACCACATTTTCAGATTGGATTTTTGAGTGGTGAATTGGCCTTCTATGTTCTGTGAAAAAATCCTTTCTTTTTCCTCTAGTGACTCCGCGATGTGTTTGAGGTTGTATTTGTGATGTGTTTGTAAGAGCATTCCTACATAACACAGATGGCCTAGGTTTGATCTTACCTTCACAGATAACTGAAAAATGGGAGCTAGAATGGGAAATATAACACAAGTTTAGTGTAAAGTTTGCCATGCTGTAATGAAGTAATCATCAAGTATCTATAGTTTGGCTTGCAGAATAAGCAATTTCAATCATAAACTTTGTGACTGATAAGGTGTTGCTGCCTATTAATTGCAGAGAAACATTTTCTTCTGGTGAGAAAGATTTTCCTCTCGAACTTCATCCTGGGTCATGCTGTTTTATGGAGCCTGTAGATGGAGAGATGGGGAAGAGGAGTGAGCCCCACAGCAAACAAATGCTTTACATAGCTGAAGTTCATACAAAGTTTTATGATGCATTAGCAGTTTGGTTTGTATCTTCAAATTGTTTCAAAATATTTAGAAACGGCATTAAAATCTCTGCCAAGCAATACATTTTAAAGATCCACAGAGTCTGACAAACTGTAAAAGAAGTATTCCAAAGAATGACCTTTGATTCCAAAGGGAATTTGTAACTCTGCAAAGGAAATTGAAAGCATTTGATAGTTATTTGTAAAGAATTATGTCCAGACATGAAGGATTTTAATAGCACGATATAATGTAGATAAAATATTTCTGCCTTATACATATTTCCAAGGAATCTCTCAAAGATTCATGACCAATCTCTAGTAAAGATTCTAAAGCTGTTTCTGATGTAGGGCTGTTAAATGCATGTAACTGGGAACAGGTAAGGGAAGAGTTAGATTGCTCCAGTGCTTATCACCTTCGATACTGCAGAGGGGAGGTTTTTTAATACAACATCTAAATGAACCAAAGGTATCATGAAGGAGAAGACAATGAGGATAATGAAGGAGACGTAAGCTCGTTGTCACCAAGGTGTTAACTTCACTTGAGTTCATTTTTCCTGCACAGGTGATTATTTTTGCCAAGTTATCCCTCCAGTGGATTAAAGAAATTAAATACAGTTTATAGAGGAAAGGAAAACTAGACATGGAGAGACTACAGTTTTCTAGAAATCAGATATTCACTTTTCTTCCCCATCTCTCTGTGGCTTTATTGTCCAGGATACATAAAGCTTTTGAAACATAATCTGCATAAACAGATATGGATTGGTGAGATCTATTCTGGAAGTTCAATATTAAATTATAAATAAAATTCTGAGGCAGATGCAACTCACCTCCTTCTCTGAATGTAAAGTGGGATAGGTAAACATTAGTAAATGTTAGATATTTCAAAACACACAAAGTTTAATCAAATTAAAGCTCTGTTTCACATTCTTTGGCTCTACTTCCAAGGAAACGTTCCTATTCTAACTAGCTGTATATTTATTTTAATATACAACACTGCAAAATATCATCTTACTTCTGTTATTTGCCTGAAGGAAATTCATTTCAAATATGAAACTTTTACACAATATTTACTGTTCAAGTATTACAGCTTTTATTAAATGGGGCCAGAGAGGATGCTGAGGGATTTAAAAAGAGAATTAATAACAACCATTGCTAATTTAGGCTTATACACTACTTTATTGCAAAAGCAAGGATGAAGATAGGAAACCAGGGATAATCCAATTGACACTAAACATTTTGAACCTATTAACTGTATTTGAACAAAACATTTTTAAAGAGAAGGCTACATAGCTAAAATAAGACATATAATCCATCAGTGATAGCATACAAAATTAATCGTTTCCTTTTTAATTTCTGCAAACATGTGACAGCAGCATGCAGATCTATCTTCCTCACCTTCATAGGATCTACAGTGATTTCAGTGAGATCTCCATGATCTCAAAATAAAGACAAGTAAAAACCAACTATAATCCACAGAACTCAAAAAACCCCCCCCAGATTTCAACTTAAACTCTGGAATTAAACCAGGACTACAAGATAATTCAGGATAGGAAAGACCTTAAGAAATCATCTAGTCCAACCTCCTGCTCAGTGCTCAGGATGAAGCTGCTCAAATGTTAGCTAGTCTGATTTTGAAATCTCCAAGAAAGGACATGGCACAGCCTCTCCTGGGCAACTTGCTCCTCATCATTATAAAACAAGTTTTTCCTTAAATCTCATCAGAGAGAAAAGGACTGTAATGGAGACATAAGGACTATAAATTTCCACCGTAAGATGTGCCTCATTTATGCAATCAACCAGGGTGAGAAATGAGTCTTTGGTTTCTTTTCACCATTTAATGAACTAGTCTACTACTGTAATACCTTTGTACAGAAAACAGAAAAGGTGAACAGAAACCCTAAGTTATTGGAAATCCATATCACTAAGGTCTCCCTTCCTTTTTCAGCAGACAGGGTGGATGTACTCTTTTTAATTCAATATGTACATTCTGAATTCAATCCAAACTATTGACTTTATACAACAACCATTTTGACTTAACTTATCCTTTCCCTTGAGTTCCCAGTGATTCTTTAAAGTGAAAAAACAATTTTGTCTAAGCGACCATCACAGAACACAAAAGCAAGAGAGGTCAATAGATTAATCTAAGGATGTCATAACAGGAATATGTGACTGTTGATGTCAGCAGGAGAAAATAAGCATTTTGTCCATGAGTTTCAGCAGTGCTCCTTACCAAATAGATGATGTAGAAATAAAATCTCTGTATGCAAAGAAAGAGAAGAATGTTTGGAGCATCTCCCCTAAGAGGAGAGGCTGAAAGATCTGGGGCTGTTCAGCCTTGAGAAAAGAAGACTGAGAGGGTATCTGATCAATGTTTATAAATATCTGAATTGTCAGACAGGGAGAAATGGCCAGCCTCTTCTCAATTGTCTATGGGGACAGAACAAGGGGCAATGGCTTCAAGTTGGAGCATAGGAAGCTCTGCACCAATATGCAGACAGTGAGGGTGACAGAGCCTTGGGACAGGCTGCCTGGGGGGTTGTGGAGTCTCCTTCTCTGGAGATATTCAAGACCTGTCTGGATGCTGACCTGTGTGATGTGTCCTAGGGACCCTGCCTTGGCAGTGGCGTTGGACCCAATCATCTCTCAAGGTCCCTTCAGACCCCTACAATTCTGTGATTCTGTGAATATTATGGGAAATTGATTTAATGGACTTCCACTATTTATGTTTCATACCCAATTGCTGTCTTTGTTCTTCAGTCTGTCTGTAAAATCCAAATATCAGAATAGAAAACCAAAGGAAAAACTGAGAACAGGAGAAACATGAGCATTCCGGTGCTTGCAATGTATATGGATCTAAAATGTTCTGATTTTATGAAAATATTGATATAAAGAGAAGAATTTTTCTCCTGCATTTGGCACTGCAAAAACCGTCCATGCATTTTCCTAATTTAAACAGTTAATGTTTAATTTAAAACATTCAAAGCAATCTATAAGGGACATCTTCAGTGAGCACTCCCAGTTCATAGTCACTTCTTTGCACAGTTCACATCATGCAGCTAACCTATCAGACTCAGTTCTACTGATGTCATTTCTAAGGGGGCATCTTCTATGTAATTTTGTATATAAATGCATGTTTTATATACACCTTCCAAGCACCTTCAAAAATTTACCTAATTAGTAGAATCAAGCACTCAAAAATGTGTGTAACAGAATTATGTCATCACTGGAAACTTAAAAGTGTAAATTATAATTAAGTCCAATTCCATGATCACACACCATTTTCCCCCAAAAGATTCCTGCCTCACTGAATATGAATTATTTAATATTTACTTTTAGCTCACCACAGAATCCATGCTCTCATTTCTAATAAATTGCTTGCTATCCAAAATCTTCATTTAGACATGAGGAACAGTTTGTCTCATAGGGTTATCTGTAATAGTCATCAATGTAGTATCAGAATGGTTTACAAATAATTAGTTAATTCATCTTCATAGGCCTCACAGTCCATTTTAGAAATAAGGAACCGAAGCACAAAGGTATTAGAGATACAAATCTTCACCCATTTTCTGTGTGGCACAGGACTACTACGCACTGTGTTCAAGCCCCAGTTCCAACTGTCCTGCACTGCAGAAGAGCCCACCTCCACAGAACCAACTGGAGGAGAATCCCAATGAAGGACACCATCACCTTTAATGATCCTTCTCTGAAGAGTGAAGACTGGTACTGATGGGAATGGGCTGTTCACGCACAAGAAAATGTGGTTTACGTAGCCCTGGAGAGCAGTGCTGCTTCAGGTCTTCATTGCCTTACATCTCCTAATCCTTCCTGAGTCTCCATCCCTGAGCCACTTCTTTACCCCTCTATGTTTAAGACAAACCATTCCCTCTGGCAGAAAGACTGTAAATTCCATTCTTTTAGTTCTTACACTTGAAACCACAATCGTCTTTCATGTTTAGTGGCTTCAGAGGACAACAGACAGGCTAGCAGTTTTGCAGGACTAGAAGGTGCTTAACACACAATGGTTTTTAAATCATTAACTTTTCACTCACCCTTACAGAACGTGTGTGATGAGTTGTTTAAAGATGTGCTAGCAAATTTACATGACTTGTTATAGAAACAGCATAGGGCATGTCCCTACACTCAAACAAACTGACAGGTTTCAAGGTCATTCTGCAAACTATGAAATATTCTCTCTGCGGACCACAGTTTCATCAATGTAATACCATAAAATACCCAAAACTGGTGCAGTTTCTAAATTCTCAGAACCACGTATCTATCCTTAAAAATGTTGGGCTAAAATCCTCAAAAGTGGCAATTCCGAAACTTACTATTGAACCTAAACAGAATACTGTAATTCATTTTTCTCCTCATATTGTGCAAGACATTTCATATGATGAAAAAACCAATAAAATTCCTTGAAGAACTTAACAATAACCCTCTGTGGCAGACTCCTTGCCATAACAGTCTTCAATGTGGAAGATTGAAAGCCAGCACCAATGATGGAAACCTATCGCAGAGGGTGTTAGGGAATCTGCACAACAAATAAAGTGAGAGCTCCTTTATGAGCATGTCTGAGTCCTATGGCTATTCTGGGGGTGACTGCACACAGAGCTGTACAAACCCTGATGGTAATTAATGGCAGATAAACAAGATGATAAAGACATAATAATTTGCCTTCAATTGTGATTTCAACAAAGACCTTCCGTGACTTGACCGGTCAAACAAAAACGTGGAAAACAGAATTTAACCCAACAGGTACTGGATCTCAATGGAATGCAAAACCTTTGCTTTCTTTTACATTTTATTAACTAAATGTGAATTTAAGTGGCAATGTTTGTTTCTATTTACTAACAAAGTAAAAAGATTTAGTAAGCCGTTTGGAAAGGTATTATTAATACTAATTATGAATCTGTTCTTTCTTATTTACAATGTATAGTAAATATATAACATATTATAATGCAAAAATACACAGAAGAAATAAAAATATCCTTGCATTAAATTATTTAAAGATTATTATCGCTGTAAGACTATACAACACTGAAGAGAGCATTGAGCAAACTTTGTGGTAGAAATGTTTTATGGAACAGATAAATCTTACGTATTGAAAACTAGAACTGTGAGTTTTATAACAAAGCTGTGTAAAATTAACTACAGTAGATTACAATGAACTATATGTCCTGGTTTCAGATGGGATAGAGTCAATTTTCATCCTAGCAGCTGGTTAGGGCTCTGGTTTGGGTTTAGGAGGAAAATAATGTTGGTAACACACTGATGTTTTAGTTGTTGCCAAGCAGTGAAGGATTTTTCAGCTTCTCACGCTGCCCTGCCAAAGAGAAAGGGGTTGGAGGGGGACCCAAGCAGCTGGGAGGGGACACATCCAGGACAGCCGACCCAGACTGGTCAGGGTGATATCCCAGACAATGTGACATCACACTCAGTATATAACTGAGGAATAGCTGGGAGGCAGGGCAACTTGGGAACTGGCTGAGCATGAGCTTCAGGTAGCGAGCAATTGTGCTGTTCATCACTTGTGTATTCTACTACTACCATCATCTCCCTTTTCTGTGCTACTGAACTGTCTTTATCTCAACTCAAGTTTTCCTATGCTTAGGAAGAGTGGCACAAACTATTCTGAGTTTATTTTGCAGAAGATAAGCTGCAACCTGTCATAGTCACGGCACAGAATCTTTTATGTGAGGCCTCCAAACTCTGAAATCTCAATACCTGCACTAGTTCAAGGCACCTCAGCTTTTATTATTTAAAAGTCAGGTTTTAGATGCTCCCGTCTTATACAAACCCCACTCTTGAGTAATTTGTCTTTCCCATTCATCTTTCCAACTGCCACATTTTTCTTCTCTTTTTATCACCTGTACTAACTAAATGAACTATTGACAGTTGCTCTCTGGGAGACAAACTCTCTGAGTCCATTCTAGACAGTCTCCAACTCTGCCTCTGCTCCCGGCACTGCTTTCAACAAAGCCTCTAATTACATCTCACCGGTTACAGTGTAGAATCAATACTTGTTTTATCCTAACTGACCTGTCGGCCCCTTCTGACACCCATCAGTCACCTTCCTTTTTATGATATCTTATCATCATTGATTTCTCTTTCCATCCTCCTCTTCAAGCATTCCCACACCAGTTTCCTGAGGGCAATGAATACAACTCTGGATTTCATCCCCACTTTTTCTCTGTGCCCTGGTTAAGAGTAACAAATCGTAAATTCATTTTCTGCTTTATATGACTATTGTAGCCCCACAATCTCACTCCTGTGCAGTAACATCCGCTCAGATCCCATAATCTCTGCATCACATTTAGTTCCACCTATTATTGTCTTTATCTACCTGAAAACAATCCCAAGCTCTCTGATACAAATTTGGGGATGTCCAGTCAAAAGAACAATTTCAGGTTTTCTAAAGCTGAGTTTTCATTGCACTTCAAAGCTTCTCCAAATACTTAACTTCTGGTAGTCATCGCTCCTGTTGCCCCTCTAGTTAATACCACCCTGTTCCACAGACCCCACAGCATGAACATGTTATTTTTATGACTCCATTCTCTCTCCATTGGCAGGGCCCCATTGATTTCCTTCCACAGCACCAAACACAAACCTATCCACTGAAAGTCATCCAGGGTAGGAATCATTCTCTAATAGTAAACAACCTGCTAAAATCCAGCATGTTGAGGATGAAATTGTTCTCACCCCATTGCTGCACAGAGAGGCTGTGTTACAGCAGAAAGAGTTCTATGCACACAGAGGCATCATGGACCATTCAAGTGATCTGCACTTTCTCTCATTTGCCCCTTCTCTCACTTAAATGGCAGGAAGATGCAAATGAATTATTGTTTTTGTAATGCAAACAAAGAAAAAATGATACTCATGTATGAAAGCACATAAAAATGCACCACAGGCAGGTATTCCTGGGCTGCAATGTGACAAAAAAAACCCCAAACCAAAATAGATAAATACCCACCACCAAGCCAATGGGATTTGCACCAGCAACTGCTAGATCCAAATGCTGTGTAAGACTTCCAAAATAAAACAAAAAAAATATTAAGCAGCACTGTGAGCACCATTACAGGATGGAGATGCCAGCCCTCTTTAGGAATCAGACTGCATTGTGTGGTTCCGTCCTGTGACCCTTGGGCCAGGTGTTTTCTTATGTGTATATAGTTCCCTACACACAGAAATTCTCTAGGTATTACCATAATCAAGCAGTGTTGTAAACAGGAATAATAAAACTCTTCTCTTACACCTTCTCAGCCCCTTTCCACAGCCTCACTTCAGGATTGTGGGTTCTTTCCCAATTACACTGAGAAGAGCTCAGATCAAACTGATCTACTGCTCCAGCCTCCCGACTCCAAAACGTCTGCTCCTGGTTTCTCAAGAAAAAATTGAAGTCTTAAGGATGATCAGACATTATCCATTAAAAATGTAGTTTTGCTCACCGTTCAGTTTCCTTCACAAAGTCTCAGTGCCAAATTCTAAGCAAGTTAGAGTTATAGCTCAGAATATGAGTGAAACACATTCAGTGAACGTCTTTTCCTTTAAAACTTACTCAAAAGAACCAGTGCCAATTCTCACCATATTAACCATAATAACCACAAAAAATTTCTATTTCTGCAAAAATGCAACAGAAAAATCCTATGCTTTTGTCAATTAAAATATTCTCTAGCATAAACTTCCCTTCTTTGTTGATCTTCTACATCATATACAAGTTTGAGACAGCTACACATCAGATCGTGAATCAAGGTACCTGCACTCTATAATAAAAGATCAATTGTGTTTTTACACTGTGTAGCAAACAAAGCATTCAAAAATCAGAAGCCAGTGTGTATACTTTCTCTTTTTTAATGGCTAAGCAATCATTTCATCAAGGCATTTTCTCTTGGTACAGTAGCAGTGGGTCATAGCTAGCACATCTCAAGATTTTACAGATAGCAGCAAAGCCTAATTATCCCCCACCCCCGTCCTCCTTCAAAGCACTGGCCAAGATATCTGTAAGTTCATTGAAACGTGTTGTATGTGAAATGTAAATATCTTCAGAAATTCATTACACTTATTTTTAAGTAATGAGGCAATACAGTCTTTCACTAAGACAACTCCTGCCTGGGAATAACAGAAATAACTTCAGTGACTGAGTAAACCTTCCTGTTCGTAGGTAAAAGGGCTGTGGGGGACACAGGCACTCAGCCAGCTGCCCAGTACAGGGGCGTGCTGGGCCGTACCTCTCGCTTCTAATGGTGAATGATATAGGTTGAATGTAGTTCAACCATAGTTGAAGGTAGTTCAATCTATAGTTCTCTGCTGCTGCCAGTACTGCCAGTGGGAGCTGTTGGGGATGACCATACTCTCAAAGGGCTCCTTCTTTCTTCCTCTCTTCTACCTCCTAAGCTGCACGTCCTTCCTCTCTCTTTCCTTGGTACAAAAGAATCAAGCCTTGACCTTGCTCTGGTTCCTTTTCTCTCCTCTCACTAATGATGACATATTTCGCAAAGGAAAAGGGGACAGAAATATGAACAGAGCTCAGCAGCAGTAGGGATAGTAGCAACAGCTCAATTACTTCTACAGAGGAAGAAAGTTCACACAGCAGTTACTTGTTACTCTTGAAATGGTCCCTTGAATCAGGATCACTACCACAAAACCTTGACAAAACACCCAGGTATTATAACCAAGGACTAAAAAAGTTAAGTCTGAGTCTCCATGCTCAGCCATAATGTCTGGCTTCAGGGTTTTCTCCTTCAGTGTTTCCCATACAGCTGTGCCAACACAGCAGCAATGCTCACACTGACATCTCCTAGGACTTGGGTGTCAGCAAATAATTACTTGTGAAGGAAGGGAACACTTGGAAACTAAGAGGGCTCTTCCTACCATTTCAGTGTGTCACTTAGATACTGTTAGTTCTCTGTTTAGAAATACAAGTGTTTCTTCGTATTCCCTTCTGTACTCTCCTGCTTACTCTAGAAGAGATGCCATTAAAAGGGACAGGTCACTTGATAATTACTGCATGAGATTGTTATTTGCCATTTGCTGCTTTTGTTTTTGATTCTCCCTCTCTGGCCTCAAGCCTCTCCCCCAGGAGTCTGGGCCACCATTAATCAAAGCCAGACTTGTTAGCTCAGCACACCTTAACACCAGATCACTGACCTCCAGGACAATCTTTCCAAGTTCACATTTTTAAACAGCATTTGGAAAGAACTAGATGTTCTCTTTGAGCAGAATTTTATTGGAAAGAGCCTTAGTGGGTTATGTGTGGCATGCAGCATTACTAGCTTCTTTTCGGAGGTATGCTGTCAATCCAGTTTGCAGTACCTTGCTATTTTCAATACTGCCAAGGAGGTTCAGAGTAAATAATAAGTGTCTTCCTATGCCACAATAAATCAAGACAAATAATAAATAAAAATAATGTTCTATTGCATAAAGTTCTTTATATTCTTCTAATCAACTGTAATTCAGAAAAATCTGAAAGCAAAGACTTACTCCCCATCTAATGTATCTGGGAGATTTAGGTGGGGAAAAAACACAGTGGTAACCAATAAACAAGATTTACCTGATTGCTGTATGGCAATGTTATTTAATGCACATCTGTGTTTAGAACTTAGAAGCACCAGGGAACAAGGCATTCATTTTTTTCAGTTCTGTCAAGGTCATGATAGCCTTTATGCTCTAGACAGTAGTAGCCCAAAGTCATGCAGTTAGTTTTAAGTTATTGCAAAACATTGATGTTAATTCATCTTAAAGAACACCTATTCATTTTGATTTATTTCTGGAAGGGACTTAGCCTGCTTGGAGACTGCAGTAAGTCAATAAATTTCATCAGTGGTTATAATCTCTTGGCATGGAATGAAGAGAAAAGATGAACTGACAAAACAGACAGAGACAGTAAAGTGAAGGTGCTAAACCAGTCTTACAAATCTGCCCATCTACCTGCCTCAGATAAAGAGAGACACAGTGCTCAGTTTAGCAGTTAGGAATTTCAGTAGCTTTGCTTGAGTATGATTCACGGGACTTTCTACTCTCCTTACGTATTAGAAAACATAGCTAGCTAGAGACAAAACTCAGTAAGTTAATGAATTTTAAAATCTGCTAACTGTAGCATACATAGCTTATATCTATATCTCTTTACGTATATTTACATAGGATATATACAAAAGCACACACTTAAAAATGAAAACACTAAGTGAATAGTTTTAGTTTGCTTATATGAAGTCCCAACGTTTGATTTCTTCTTATAAAGTACTTTTAACACAATGGACAATATCGATTTACTTGGGAGTTTCTGGCCACGCGTTGGGAAATACAACTTTTTTCAACTTTCTGCTTTAATAACCGTGTCTGCCAGTCCCAGGACTTCCAATCTAAGAACAAAGAGCCTCCTATGAGAGACGAGCTGAGCACTGTGGTTACTTTGCAAAGCACTTTGCTCAGTCAGAGCCCAACCTGCTCAGACTGTTTTGTTCAGGATCTCTTTGGATCAAGTCCTCATATGATCCCCCATAACATGCAAATAATCAACATTTCTCAAGTTGGTAACAGCGCTCGATGCAGTTTTGTGATAAGAGACAGAAATGCTTTATGATAATTACTTACTATGGAAAAGAAAATTGAAAGACATCTTCAGTAGACAAATAACAAACAAGGATAGGTTTGGTTAGCATCAAATTTAATGAAGAAGTTCAGGTTTAAAAGAACTAAAAATTCAAGGTCTCAAACCCCTCAAATGCCTACTAGACCAATGAACGGGGATTCTTCTATTTACAATGCAAACTGCACACATTTCTGCAACACTGCAGGCTAAATTGCAACAGAGAAATCCATAGAAGACACTCATTAGAGCTAGATATCGATAGAGACTTTCAAGTGTTGCAGTATTATAATGTTTATCCATGCCCCATGACAGAAAATTGACTTTACTGTCCATTAAGTACTGACTATTATATTAATGTTTTTGATTCTTAAAACGCTAATACTTAAGCAGGTACCACACGGATATGTTAGCCAGCTTAGTGGAAATTAAGGCAAGTCTTTCATAAGGTGGTGTCTCTGTAGTAATGCTTTACAAATGTTGCTCTTTTGGACTGTCACCTTCAGCCGAACAGGAAATCACATTTGTTTAATGGAAAATGAAGAGTAAATGCACTAAGCAAGCAGTAGGGGAGTGTCTTTATTAATGCTGCTGTTACTGGAACAGTCCTCAAAGAATTTGGGGAATTTATTTAATTATGTCCTGAATAATTTAGTTTAGAACATGCTCACACAGGCACTGAACCCCCACCCATTTAGTATTTTTAAACAAAAGCAACATGAACAAAATAACACACAGGAAATTCTTATCATTGTTATTATAGTGGCTTTGATATATATTATTTATTTTATCATCCTGAAAAGCCCGTAGGACAAAATAACATAACAAAAGGTAGAACGGAAATTAAACAGTTATGCTGATGGGCAATAAAATTCTATGTGGGAGAATAAAATTCCATTACTCCACAGTACAAAAATGTAGTTTAACCTACAAAACAAGAGCCCTTGCATATTTTGTCTCTTCAAAATGATCCAAATCTAAAATGCCTTCACATTCTGTTCCCACTGTAAGGGCCAGATCCTTTGCCAACCGAGAGAACATTGCATCTTCTTTAATCACTTCATGGTCCACCTTTGGTATTTCTTTTTGTATTTTGTAACCAACAGCAATCAAATAATAATTAAAAACAAAACAAAACAAACTTACTGAGATCATTAACTTACTGTGTTTGTTCCAAGCTACTAAGGTAGAGAAAGACACTTGCAAACAAAGGTTTGCAAAGTTTTTTCTGAAGATTAGAAGCAGCTGTACGCAGCACACAAAGCTGGAATTACACCTCTATGAGCCACAGGGATTTATCAGTGGAAACAACGTCTTGCAATAGAGACAATAATATAGTTCTTTTCTACCTTTGACTTCCTCTCTCTTCCTTTCTTGTTCCGTGCAGTCCACTAAGAAGCAGACCCTGGGAGAGGAGCACCTGGAAAATCTTCCATAATGCTGTGGTTCTACCATCTGAAGAAGTACCCTTTCTGCTATTTCCAGGGTGACTGTTCTAATATTTTAGAAAGCACTGTGAGTAGACAGAGAGAGTTTCACCTCTCAGACAAAAATACGGCTCACATTTCAAAGCTGCATCTCCCTTAAGTGTGGAGTGAATCCGTCACTCCTGAGAGTGCCATAAAATCCAACAAAATCTATGGGGCTTCATATTAACAGTAGAAAAACAATAAATAGTCTCCAATTACTATTACATCTAAGAAATATATTCTTCCAGGAGATAATTTATCACTTAAACCTATGAGAAAAAAAAATTAAATGTAATAGTATGTGGAGGGAATGGATGCAGAACACGCACATGGCATGCAGAAGAGTTAATATATAGTAACTGCTATACTTAGACATTAAAAAATTATCTGCCTAGAACAGGTAAGTAACCCAGTAATTATACATACATATTTAGGCTGGACATTTAGCTTTCAAGTTAATTACTGGCAAAAAAATTAACCTGGGGTGTCAGCAGGAAATTAAAAAAAAAACACTGATGTGCTAGAAACACAAAGCAGAGCAGTCTGCTTCCAGGCTCAGATCAATTTAATTTTTTAATCACTCTCTCACACATTCATTCTATTATTCATACTCATAATTTATTCATCCCAAGATGCACCTGTGAAACTGCTAGATACTGAAATTTTGGTGTATTAGCTTTGGAAAGGTGGGATATATTTACCTCTGAAAGTACATGGAAGAATAAATCATTAAGAAGTTTATCTGTTCTAATTTGAGTGGTATGTAGTGCTCTGTGACCACGCTGTTCAGTTTCAGCTAGCTATGCTGGTATCAGATGTTATGCATTTTGTTAAAACCTTTAATTACCGGAGCTGTTTCTAAACACACATACTCAAATTTACCAGGTAGGGGATGCAATGCTCCTGAAATGAAGAGCTTTCAGCTGTCTTTCAACCACCTCCTGAAATCCATAAGCATCCTCAACATTTTATCCAGGTCTCTGTCTGTCTCAGAGCAACACAGGCACTGCATCCTACCTACTTCGGCTCACTGTGGGATAGTTACATTCCTCTTGGCTACTGGACACAGCATAAACTGAATAGAATCATAGAATAGAATCGTAGGGGTTGGAAGGGACCTCAAGAGATCATCGGGTCCAACCCCCCTGCCAAAGCAGGCTCCCTAGGACATATCACTCAGATAGGTGCCCAGACAGGTCTTGAATATCTCCAGAGAAGGAGACTCCACCATCACCCTGGGCAGCCTATTCCAGTGCTCTGTCACCCTCACTGTGAAAAAGTTCTTCCGCATGTTGGTGCGGAACTTCCTGTGCTCCAACTTGCAGCCGTTGCCCCTTGTCCTATCCCCACAGACCACCGAAAAGGGGCTGGCTGATTCCCCCTGCATCCCCTGCTTAAGATAATTATAGACTTTAATTAGGTCCCCCCTTAGTCTTCTCTTCTCAAGGCTGAAGAGTCCCAACTTACTCAGCCTATCCTCATAGGGGAGATTCTCCAGGCCCCTAATCATCTTCGTAGCCCTTCTTTGGACTCTCTCCAGGAGATCCCTGTCCTTTTTAAACCAAGGAGCCCAGAACTGGACACAATACTCCAGGTGGGGCCTGACCAGGGCAGAGTAGAGGGGGAGGATCACCTCCTTTGACCTGCTGGCTACACTCCTCCGGATGCACCCCAGGATCCCATTGGCTCTCCTAGCCACCATGGCACACTGCTGGCTCATGGCCAACCTGTCATCTACCAGGACCCCCAGGTCCTTCTCCACTGAGCTCTTCTCCAGCAGGTCATCCCCCAGCCTGTACTGATACAAATGGTTGTTCCTTCCCAGGTGCAAGACTTTACACTTGCTTTTGTTGAACTTCAACCGGTTTCTAACTGCCCAGCTTTCCAGCCTGTTCAGGTCTTGCTGGATGGCAGCGCAGTGTTCCTGCGTGTCAGCCACTCCTCCCAGCTTTGTATCATCGGCGTACTTGCTGAGGGTGGATGCTATTCCCTCATCAAGGTCGTCAATGAAGATATTAAACAGGACTGGACCCAACACCGAGCCCTGGGGAACACCACTAGTCACAGGCCTCCAGTCAGATTCTGCTCCTCGAATCACAACCCTCTGGGCTCGGTCCGACAGCCAATTCTCAACCCACCTCACTGTCCATTCATCTATCCCATGCTTTCTCAGCTTTGCTATCAGGATGTCATGGGAGACAGTATCAAAGGCCCTGCTGAAGTCAAGGTAGATGACATCCACTGCTCTCCCTCCATCTACCCAGCCTGTTATGAGATCGTAGAAGGCTATGAGATTGGTCAAGCACGATTTCCCCTTGGTGAATCCATGCTGACTACTCCTCATGACCTTCTTCTCTTCCAATTGCTTGGAGATGGCATCCAGAACAAGCTGTTCTATTACCTTTCCTGGGACAGAGGTGAGGCTGACTGGCCTATAGTTACTAGGTTCCTCTTTCTTGCCCTTTTTAAAGACTGGAGTGATATTGGCTATCCTCCAGTCTTCAGGCACTTCTCCTGTCTTCCAAGAACCTGAGGACACGTACACCTCCACCTCTAAATTAGCTTTGCTTTGCTATCCGTGTCCAGGAAAAGATAGATGCAGTGCATCTCACAGCCATTTCATTTTCTAAATGCATTAGCATTTAAAAACCAGGACATCAGATATGTCCATGAAGCACGACAGACTAGGCCTTTCACCCAAACCAATCTACTGCAGGTGACATTTACTTTTAGTCCCAAGATTCATATACAATGTGTTTATGTAGCAATCACCTCCTCCCTCCTCTCCCTGATTGTATTCAGAATTTTTCATGTGCCATGCCACTGTAGCCAGGCTTTGGGGCTCTCAAAGGGGTTCTGAGAGCATTTTTCTAAAAATCATGCCAAGGAAAGGCTGAATGCTGAGAAATGGCTACTTCATAGCTGTCAAGAGTAGAATTTTATGCAGATCATGCCTATGGTATTTTCTTTAATCCCCACACATGTGGGAGATAGCAGGCTTCTACCTCTTAACTAGTCCTACTGTCCACTAAAAAAATACTTCAAGCTTTTTTTTTTTTAGAATTCTTCCTTGAAAAACTGAATTTGGAATGAAAAGTTGAGCAGTTTAGGGTTTAAACATACTAGGTTTTGTACATTTGTGTATGAAGGCTTTAAAACAACCCAATTTTGCAGCAGAAGCATGCTCAACTCAGCAAATGGGGTTCTTTCTGAGATGCGAATTAGGAATTCTTAGATTCTGATCATCTTACCAAAGCCTTTGATCTCCCAAAGGGGACATAAGTAAAAGCTTAGAGCAATTTGAAAACTAAGAGAGATAAATGTAGTTAATGAAGTCTGTAAATAATTTAACTTAATTATCTCATCTTCTGTGTTGTCATTTATTAATCCTGTCAACTAAGGGAACCAAATTACTTTTTCCTTTTTTATTTCATATTCAAATATTTTGTTATGCTTACACAGGTCCACTGCAGGTGGTTACTCATTTCAAAGCATTTACTGAACAACCAAGCTGAAAACTGCTAGCAAGTACACTAACAGCTTTAGTATTTCCCCCTAGCCTGCTGAAAAAAACAGGAGAAGGAATCAGGTTTCACCACAATCTTACAGTATCTCAGTGCTCCTGAAGAATATGCTGACCAAGTTTAAAATCCTTGACCTGTAAGCTCTTTGGGAACCATCTTCATATAATAAAAGAGAAGTCACAGAAGTTCAAGGAGATTTTGCACTAAGTTCTTGATGATCCTTATGGGTCTCTTCCAACTCAGTATGTTCTGTGATACTATGATGCTGTTTGGCCCATCCTTTTCGGACGGACCCTCTATCAAAACTGTCAAAGCCAGATGTGCATTTTGCATCTTGCTTGCTGTTAGTTAGGCTCTGTGTGTGTTTTCAAGGGAACACAGTACATTGCAATTTTAGATTACAGTTTTACATTACTGAAATATGTTACTCAGAAACTGGGGTTAGCAACCAAGATGTGAAGGTACTAATTCTGCTTCATAGCTGTAATTAAAATGCTACAGGTGCAGTACTCCACTGAGAGCACTGAAAAGTGTATGTGGAAAATGCATTTGTGAATATTCAGAAATGGAATCTCCTACATTTCAGTGCACTGAAACAATGGCTTTCCTCACCCTGAGAAGTTGTTGCAAAGAAACTTTGAATATACCAAATAAAGGGGAAACATTCTTACCTTTGCAGAGGTATAAATTATCTTTCGTGCTGTTTACTAATTACCACCCATCATAAATACTGAATTCCTTGAATGTAAGATAAAGATCCACCAAACAACTAATTAATTATGGTATTAATCCATTACTGTCCAATGACACAAAAGCAAATCAAGTTACTGACTCGCTATTCTCCAGAAATGCACATTAAAGGACGAGTGCAAACATGAAGATCTGAGAGCTTTAACATACATTTTTAACACAGGGTTCAAGAATAGTTCAAAAGATACAGGTCGTGCTTCTCTACCTGGTGACTTCTGATTGCTTTATAAAATATCAGCTTTATAATTCTCTAGATTCTTTCATAAAAGCAAACCTCTTCAGAAATCGAGGGGCTGAATCATTCACTACACAACAAAATCTGACATACAGCAAATTCTTCTGCCCATAGAGCAGTGGATAAAAATAGGTCATAGTGAGGTGAAGCCTCAATATTCCATTATAATAAAATAATGCAAATATAGTATGGCTTTCCATCTCAAAGAATGTTAGAGACAATTATTAATCTTCATACTTTGCAATGAAACTGCATGGACTAAGCAACTACTTTCAGCGTATCTTCTTCTTGCATTTCCTGGGTCTTAGGACAAACTTAAAAATGGTATTAGTCTGGTGGAGAAAGAGAGGTCGTAAACCAATACTGGGCATTAATTTTAGAGGTATTTTGGATCTTGCAGCTTTTAAAGCCACACCACTGGGAGGACAGAGAAAACCTAAGGCACAAACGGTGTCCTGTATCTGTTCACCTGAGTGTTCTATAATTTTGATGCTAAAAATATAAGTAGGAGAAAAATAATTATAATAATGCCAGCATAGAACATTCTTTCATAATCCACTGAAGAAAGGAAATTAAAAAACCCTGCAAAACCACCTTCTTATTGGTGAGCTTTAAAGAATATAGCTAATAATTTGTATTAGTCCAAAAAGTAGGAGACTGGTAGGAATGCTTTACAATACCAAAACAGCCCCAGCTTTTTGTGTAAGATTCCAAAACTACTTCCCACATTTTGAAAATAATTAACTTAATTTTCTCCAAATGATAGAACAAGCAGCAGTAGTTTAATTTCCCTGAACTGTAACAGACACACACCCAACACCCAAGCATTACATTTCAAAGAATTTTAATTAAATCTATGTAACAAAAAAGGAATGTTTCACATCTTAATTGAAAAATCGCCAGCTAGAGAACTGAGACAGTGAAACAGTCTGGAAAGCACAGAGATATAATTGAAGAAAAGAATAGATGAGAATATTTCAAATGGTCTCACTAGTCAGCAACTAATGTAAATACTGCAATTCAAATAACAGTATTTTAGTGATTAAGAGAAGAACTAATTTCTATTCTAATGCTCCTTTGCTTTGAGAATTATAACTCGTCTTTGCGAATCCCTGACTGAACACAAACCTTCCCTGTATACTCTACCAAAGCAGAAGGTTTACTGACGATATAAGCACTTCACACGGCTGAGTGAGACACCAGCCTATGAGCAATAGGAGATAAGAAGGTGTTTACCATTGCTGTCGTGGCTTTTGTCTGCCTGACAAAAATCACCACCTTCTGAGGGTCCTTTGTAAAAATATTTGGAGAGATGGGGAAAAAAGATGGGTATGTGTGGGTATTGCATCATGACTCCTGTGCAGTTACACCAAACAAATGCTGTAATGCAAATGCTGTACAGCAAATGCTGTAGGTAACGGTTGAGCTTTACTCCATGACATGAAATGAAGCGGTTAAGTTCTAAGATTTTGACATGGGAAACCTGTCATAGCCAGATGGAAATCTCAGCTGTCATGAGCAGAGGTCATTCTGTCCTTCTCAGCACAAGGTGTTACTAAAAGCCTGTCTGCTATTCATGCAAGTTCATCATACCAACCCTTTTTAATTAGGACCTAAAATCACTTATGTTATATATGATTTTCTTGTTACTCATTGTCTTGTCTTTGTTTGGTTCTAGTTTTTAATTATAGAAGTCCACCAGAGATGCCCCTGAGGTAGTGCTGATAATCTTGTTTTATATTTCTAAAGAATTTGTTTAAGGGAAGCTTGGCTAAGCCTTAAAGGGAATCTCTGATAAGCCTTTGTTCTTTTAAATTATTTTATCATAATGTAGCATTTTCAGAAAGGGCAATTCTTGTTGAATAAAGGAAAGGTTTATTGATGACACTTTTACAGTGAAGTTTTAATGGAATAGCTTCTAAAATATTTTTATAAGGTCTATTTAACCCTCTGAAGCTATCTATAAAAAACTCTAATTACCAGACATGCTTAATGTGGATGATGTTGTCCACCAGAGAAGCATACAACAATGCCTCTTACACAGCTAAGCATCCAAGGGCAGCTTGCACTTTTTTTTTTAATGAAATACAAAATTTCAGGTTTTAATTAGAATGAGCTGAGATAAAAAGAAGTAGCAGTTGTAGTTCAAGTTTTTCAAGAGCTGAAGACGACATATGTATGGAAAACGAAGCTTTAAACAATTCCATCAGCAGTGGCATGGTATATGTAACAGTGGATTTAAGGGACAGCAAAAAAATGTTAGCAAAAACGGTAGAAGAGCTATTTGTACTTGTAATGCCTAAACAATAACTGAACCTGGTTTAGACCTTCTGAACAGATTAAGCATAGTACTGAAGTACCTTTAATATAAGTGCTACTGTGTACATTCAGCTTCATGTGAAATTATAAGATCATTTTAGATTTGGGTTTTTTCTCCAGACGCTTATTTTCCTCTTGACTCCTCTGTAGGTACTATTGTACAGTAAAAATAAACTACAGTGTGACAGTCAGGATGTGCTGCCAGATATTAGAGCTTAGAGTGAAATCAAATTAACAAACTGCCCAAATAAAATCTGTATGAGATTGACATTCCAAACCTAGATTGGAAGAATCTAACAGTTTATTTTACTTGCCACGGGGAAGTGTTTTGTAAGGTCCTGCCTTACAAAGTTGCCAATGTTGTCTGCAGAGGCTGGCACTGACGTTGCCTACCTTTAAGCCATGTCCCTTAAATGAAGGACTTCTCCTAAGGCTGTCAAGACAATTATGCAGATGTAGGAAGAAAGATCCCTGCCTAGAAACCAGCTGGTTAAGGCAGAAAGCAGAGCCTGGGAGTTTTCAGAACAAAGGGGAGACATGTGAAGCTGGTGGCTGTTGAGGTGTGGCCTACAAATCATTTGGGGTGTGGAAGAGGTAAGCAGAACTGGCTGTTCTCTCCCTTACAGTACACAATCAAGAAGGCTTCAGAGACAGCAGCTCAGTTCAAAAAAAAATAATTAAAAACAGGAAGGAAGAAGGAGCTTCTTCAACATGAGTAGCATCCCTGAGCTCTGGAATTTCTGCTGAAGGATGCTGCAGATGCTACAGTTCTGTGCATACTCAAAATCATTAATGTCTTTTCATAAAGTAACTAAATGCACAGAAATGAACTGAAGCTCAAAGTTAGTGAGGTGACATCCAGTGTAAGACTGGTGGTATCAGATGGATGTATCATGAATGCATGCCCTGTCCTCCCTTTTCCCTAGACTTTTATTTATGGCCACTTTTAGAGACAGGATACTGAACCCAATGACCTGTGGTGACATTCCTAAATTTCCATGTCTACTTCAAATATTTTTTACACAAATTACTTGACTAACTTAAGTACCATATTTGCTACTTCATTTTTCACACATACAATCTGCAACCATTCTCCAACTACTATCTAGAGCCTTAGCAGTGTAAATAGCATACAGTAAAAAGGACTATTTCTAGACCAGCCCCAGCATTGTGATGACACATCCTTGAAACAAAGCACAACGTATCCAAACCCATAAAATATTTCCTATGTTCTGCAGTCAATGGCCAGGCCACTGTCCTCAGCTTTCACTAAAATTGTTTTACACTGCAGTGAAACTCCTTTGCAACTTAACATATTTACTTAAAATGTTAGAAAACACTGGAGACATAATGAATGCTCTGAACCACTCAAGTCAAAAAACTGATCTCAAATTTTGTTATGAGACCTGAAAAGTTCTAATATGTCACTGTAAATGAAAAAAACCCCACAAGCCAAAACCAAACAACCAAAAAAACCCCCAAAATAACCCCCCCCCACAAAACAACACAAAACCCTAAACACCTCTGTTATTGATGGAGATATGTTTACCTGATGCCTAAGCACTGTCATATGAAATCAGTGTCTCCCCTTCTAGATGTGAAGAAACACAAAGTTCTCTTCCCATCCTGATATCTCACAGATGAAAGGAAAGAACTGAGTCAACCACAGAGTCAAAGGAAAAAAGGGAATGTATCTTCATGAACACATCCCATTCTCTTCTACCAGATATTCAGAAACATGAAAACATCCTACTGATTGCACTATCAAGTAAGTCTTCATATTGCCATGAGAAGAAACGTACTTGATACAAATTTCAAAATACTGGCTATATGTTGCCCTATATCAGCATTTTTTCCCTCTCCCCCTCTCCCCAGCTCTGTATACAGCTAACCCAGGCAGGAAGCTGCATGGTTAAGTACCTGACTCCAACCCAATGATTAATGTTTGTACTAACAAAACCTATGGCATTTTTCAAAGGAATCACAATGTTTTGTAGGCTTAATATTTTACCCAGTACTGGTTCCATAGTTTTCCCCTTCTTTTCCTATATGAACATATCTATTTGCATTTAAAGAACACATGGGTATGCTGCTTTATAGTATTTCTAAGTTAAGAAAGGGAGAAGTCCACAGCCTTCCCTGCAGACTAACACAATGTAACGTTCTGCAGAGGGCACCCTCGGTACAGTCAGATCACCTTTTCCCACCACATCTCTCCTCCATAAACGTTAACTACATAATATCACATTTACAATTGCCAGAAACATATAATAGGAAAAAGGCTTTCTCTGATGGCAGCATCACAAAGTATGATGTAGACCTTTTAAAGAGAACAAAGCATATCTATACAGAGGAAAGTCACTTTGCTTTTCAAATATCAATGCTTTTTTTTTTCTTAATAACTTATCACGAATTAATTTGCTACCAAGAACTACGTATGAATACTAAAGACAGTGTCTATCTGCTATTATTATTTTTATTCCATTTTCTTCTGTATTGTTCCTTTGAAGGCTTCTATCTATTCGTAGCTACAGGAAGACTCTTGTACATTAAGTGATAGGTGGATCGCAAGCAAACATGGTTAGAGCAGCATGTATGGCATAATATTAAGACTTTTCACCATTTTAACAATGAGTTCACATAAGTAAGACAGAAGCTACTGTCTACACCAGAGGTGAAAGGAAAGGCTCATTTAAATGTTATATAAAAGCATATCCTCTCTGCTTTGTCTCACTGCTCAAACAGTTCATGCCCAACACGCTGTTCTTTCTGCTGACACAGCCATTTCTTTTCCAACACTGCTGCTCATATGACCTTTTTTTCCCCTCCTCCTCTCCTTCAGAACCATTTCTGGGCAGCTTCTCAAGAATTTTGATTGCTGTTATAAAGTTGATACCATTGCCATCTGACAGCTGTTTGCTGGCCTTTGTGAAATGAGTTGCTGGTCTCAGTTCATTTCCTAACAGGCAGGTGTTCACAACGTAAAAACAAAACATCACCTCTGTTGCCACAAAGCCTTCTAGCCACCAAGGATGTAAGCATATGCTCAGCAATGGGTGAAGTACCAGCTTAAAGGGAAATACATTTTTAAGTGCTTTTGTGGGGGGAGGCTGAAATTTGCAGAGAGACTAAAATCAGAAAATGAACTCTGGTAGATAATGTTATTACAAAAGATCTCAGTGATACTGGTGGATGACTCATGCTCACTATTGTGGAGCCAGAATTTCAGTGAAAGTGTGCGTGGTGCCAAAGCTGTGCTGATACAGCTATATCCAGAGATACACTGTGAGACTGCTTTGTGAGCTGGAGAGAAAAAACATAGGCAGAAGAAACAAAGCCTGAATACTCATCTACGTTGGGATCCCTTACCTTGCTAGCTGCTCTGTAACTAAAACCACCACTGTGAATTAAAAGATGTCCCATAACAAAGCAATCTATACGGCTGTTACATTTCCCCCCTATGCATTTTCTTTACTAATTTAAAGCTCAGATCCTTTGAGAAAACAGGAAAATGTTAGTTAAATTACTTAAATTCACTATGATAAGGCAGTTGATGGATAGGCACATTATAATCATTTGCCATTAGGAAACTTAGTAACCACCAAAGAACGTGCGGCAAATATTATTTAAGATGTTTATTACGAAAATTGCAATCAGAATCTTTGAATCCAATTAAAATTTGACCTTTCATTCTGAAATGGTCTGGGGCAGATTTTAATACCCCTATAAAAGTACCAGGTTATGTGAATTCTGATGAGTAGCGCAATTTCCTCATAAGATACAACCATTTAGCATTGGATCCTGACTCCTTTTTATTTGAAAATGAAAGCAAGTTTACACTGACTGCAGAGCATTCTTCTGAGACTAGCTACTGCTCCTTAGTTTTATTTCCAGTGCATTTTTCTCAGTTTCAAGGAAAATTACTTGCTCTTACTTTATGCTGATTAAATCATGTCAGCAAGTGTTTTAATTTATGTGTTCTAGCTAGGAAAGTAGAAAACAATTTTCATTTTTGGGCAAGGATAATCATAATTAAAAACACATTAGCTGATTATACCAAACATCCATTCTACAAACACATCCTACATCATGATTTATGAGTTATGATTCATTAGCTAACACATTTTGAAATTATTCTACTCTAAGTTGATGAATGGTTTTGATAATACCCCCAACTACCCAAAATGGGACACCTAAGATCAGACACGAAGAACCCAAAAGATACTATGGTAATCAGATCAGAGTATACAAACACAGACACAGAAATAAAATTTCCATAAATATAGAAAAATCTAACCTAAAACCTTCACAAGGTAAGTTACTTAACCTGAGATTTCTGATTTCCATTAATACATAAAAATTATCTACAGTTACTCTTACTAAGTTTTCCAAAGAGGAGAATACATTGGGGTAAAGAAACCCTGCACTTTTCTGTTTGGGGTTTTGGGGTTGGTATTTCAAACAAGCATGGACTCATCTCATCTTTAGTTATAATTCAAGTCATCAGCATTAGAACAAACATAAATCCTTATTTTTAGCATTCCTACTTCTCTCAATTCACTACATTCTCACTGCACTCTGGTGTCTGGGCTCACTACAGAGAGCAGTGATACCACCCATAGAACAAGAACTAAACCTGTAACACTGCTGTGCTGCATTGGAGCATCAGATCTCTCAACAGCCCAAGTACCAGGTATCCTAGAGAAATACAAAGTTCTTCAGCCTTTATGTAAACCAGCTTAATATAAAACAAAAGCCTAGAGAAACATATTTCAAATGACAACTTCAAAATAAATATCTACATACTTTGAAGCTTGGGAGATACTTTGTCGTCTAAGGATGGAGAAATAGCCTCTAAAGCAGACTCAGTATTTTCTATTTCTGTATGGTAAAAGTATCTTACTACTATAATGAGCTTAACATTTCTTCACATATCTACTCACTTGATCTCATGTTCTAGTTTTTGACATCTTCCACAAGCAAACATATCACATATAGGATGTATTGGTTTAACAGGTATTCATTTTACTGAGCTCCACTATAATTTGTGAGTCTTACACGATGTCTCAAGATGTTTCACACATTCTAAAAAGGAAGCTAAAAGGGAATAATTTGCATATATTACTTAAGTTGTACATGCTGTAAATATTGATCTGCTGATAGAGAAGCAGGAGAGGAAGTTGTTAAAAAAATACCACTTGCATTTCTGTATTTTTAAGAATAATTGTTCAGCCTCAATTTTTAAACTTGGTGAAGAGATTACAGCTCTGCTCACCAGTGCAGCTAAAGGCTACCTGACACTGCCTCCAGTCTGTGACATTCATCATGCAATACAGCAATTTATAGATCATGAAAACTCTTACTTTTACTCTTTTAGAGTTATTACCAGTTCACCCCAAATGGTCTCAACCTCAACTACTGCTGCTTGTGATATGCAGAGAGCAAAGCTGCATTTCACAATTTTGACCTGGTCTTTTAGCCACTGACTCTCAAGGATGATGCACAAATACTCCTGTGTAATGTTTGGAATAACTTTGAAGTCTTTTCTCCCCTCAGGAGTGAGAAGAGGTAATTTACCTAATGCCCAGGAACAAAGAGCAACAATAAAAAAGCCTTTATGCTACCTTCATGACAATCACCTATTTCATGATCTGTTTTGGAAAGATTCTGGTAGAGAATTATGAATCTCAGGAAATTTGAATAAGCACAAAAAGGATTCAGCCAGAGAACTGATCACAGTGTGTATAGGCTCAGAATAAAATGTCAGTCATTAAAAAAAATCTACTGTCAAATGTGATGAATAGTTGAGGCTTGGGAGCACATGAGCTTTTCCTTTCACAAGCACACACTGCCTAAAACTGTGAAGGCCAGAGGACATTCTGGTTAGCAATGCAATTATTTATAAACAGAACACTAAAAATCTACCAAAGATTTCATGGAATGCTCACACTGCATCAGGATCTTAATCATAAAACATGCAAGAAGGAGGTGAAAAAGTATCTTCAGGATCGATATGTATCTCCCAAACTGTAAATGGCTCCATATCATCACCCCATGTCTCCCCCTCCCTAGTACCACATTTTATTTTGCCCTTCTTTCCTTCTGTTCTTCCCATAGAGTTTTCTGGCTGTACTCACGTTTTCTATGCAGGAGTTCTCTCCTCCTTACCCGAATGCCTACACTGAGCTGCCCTAACACCACTACAGCTCCTCATAAAGCCCCATCTTGTTTCCTCATTGTCTGGTAGGCTCCTTTTCCAGAAGCAGCTACACAGAGTAAGGGAAATGCCTCCTTGCTACCACCAAGAGAAATAATTTAAATTTAAATTTCAAAAATCAAATTAAAATCCCAATCATGATGGCCATACTTCACCTCTGGCAGCACCATGCAACTAAATAAACCCCAAAGACCCTAAGGAGGGCCGAGTGCCATTTAAGAAGGCAGAAGAAAGTCACACTTTCTTGAATCCAAGGGATTCAACTCAACTAGCACTAGAGAGGTCACTAAGATTCCCAGGGAGAACCTGAACCACCGTGTAACTACTCACTACAAAGAAGGCCCTGGAGAGGACTCTGATGTTACTGTTGTATCTGGTACTTGAAATTAGGTGTGATTCTGTATCACTCTTATCCTTTTTAAGCACAAAGAGAACCTCAATCTCAAAGAAAGACATTTTTACCTCCCAAGAACTGTCCAAACACCAAGTATTATTGGATAAATATCTTGCTTTTCTCTGAAACTGGTTAGTCTAATTGGATTAAAAGTTTAACATTTGGCTTATATTGCCAACAAAGAAACACTCCTAGGAATAACTAAAAGTTATGACTGATTCAGCTACGGGGCTGGTCAGCAGCTGCACACAACCCTACTTTTGGCTTTCAATCTTCATTCAAAACAGAGTCCAATGTGCAATTTCACATTACAAAGAACACTTTCTTCTACAGGAGAATACTGTTGGGCCCGATTTTTCATTGCTTGGATTTTTATTTTTAAGGTTTTTCCACCCAAACAAATTCTTTTGCTCTGACAGCATTTAATAACAAGTTTGACCTTGGAGTGTCTAAGTTTAAATGATTTCAGAGTACACTGCAGCAGAAAATCAGGGGCCAGGGATTTTTTTCCTTATTTGAATTTTATTATTTTGGGAGAAGGGAGAATCCCTTGTTTCACAGAAGAAATTACTTTTGAGCCACAGTGTGAAGACTTTTTGCATGAGTGCATGAAGAGACACAACTTTTTATGCTTACTGCAGTTGATATGTGATTGTCACCCTCGCAAAAAGTAACTTAGCTCCCTCCTCCTGGGAATATCCCTGCAATTACAGTAAAGAAAGCCGAGAAGAACTGGTCTGTATTTACTATGTGTTGAAGAAGGAATATTATCTTAACTGGTGGGATGGCTTGAGCATCATCCTTTCCCAACAGTCCCGTGGGCTGGTACAGCTTGGAGAAGCTTTCTGAGACTGCAACAACCCAGCCGTTTTTCTATTGGCTTTGTGTCCAGCACTGCCTCTGTGGAGCCCGCTCTCATCATCAATCATCAATCCCAGGAAAGGTACAGGCTGTCATGAAGAACTCTGACTAGAGTTTGCTCTGGTTTATGTGTGGATTGAAATACACACACCTCTCTATAGGGCCAAATATCAAAGTATTTGATATAGATGAATAAACTTCCACAATTGATCCTAGTCACATTATTTGGGGCTTTTTTTTTTTTTTTCATTTCAAAATTTCCTATAAACAGCATACAAACTTTGAGAAATATTAAAAGACACAGAGTAACTATTTCATTTGAATGCTGTGTAAGAACAAAAACTCATCTGTTGCTGAATAGAGAACAGCTACCATGGTACAAAGATAGTGTTTGGTGTATATATTATATACATAATTTATGAGTTATTACGTCATTCAAAGATTAACTTTGGCTAGAGATACATTAAAGTTTTTCTGCTTGTGAAATACCATCCCAACTGCAACAGCCTAGATGCAACAGCGGGACGTTTCCTGATGGTCTAATCATTGGTTCAGCCAATGATATTTGCAGGGAGTCAAAATGTTCCTGTTAAATCACTGCCTTCCCCTATTCTAAGAAGCCACCAGGTGAGCTGTTTCAGTGGTAATAACAATGGAAAACACCACAAAAGAATTTATTGTCAACAGATGTGCAGAGAAAAGCAACACTGCAGACACAATATTGATTGTTGTAGGAAAAAACATTTCAGATGTGCTCTGCATTAGACTTATACAAACCCTCTGATGCAATGGGGAATAATGTTACTTTTTATGGACATTATATTTTCATCAAAAAATGCTCTCTACATTTATGGGTTATTAATGTTCTGTACTGATCTAAAGCAATATGAAGGCATACGACATGTTCACTATGGTAGCTATTGTATGAGGTGAAGGCACTGATCTCCATATAGGATCCCTTTTTTGATAAGTAAGCACAAAACTATATATACAAATTCTGCACAAAAACATTCTCTTGGTGCATTATGCAAATGGCACAAGTAAGGAGAAAAAGAAGAGAGAAGAAAACGTAAAAATGGAAGCAAAGTCAAGTATTTTGACCTTTTTGTTCTCTGTCCTGGAAAATAAAGATGATGAAGGAAATTAGACTCCCTTATGTTCATAAATCATCTTCTATTTGGTAATGAGATTTCCCTTTTCAAACTTCTCAATAATTGTGATTTACATTCAGAGTTACAGTTTACCAATGACACTCATAAATGGCAGTTAAAAACATTAAATTTATAGGGACCGTCACTACAGATTTCTGTTTCTAACAAAAGCATTGCTTGAAAAAAATTCAAATGCCACAGGCATGTCATTTAAATAGATAAACAAAATCACAAAGGAAGATTCATAAATGAAACAAAAGGCAATAAAGCAGTGTGTGTGTGTGTGTATACGTATATATTAGGTTTTTTTAAAAATCAGGTATTTAACTCACAATCCTTGCAAAAAGTCATTAGCATTCACAAAAGACAACTACTCACGCTCCTCTAAGGCCTCACAAGGAAAAGTGCACAAGGGCAGGCATCCTCCAGGTATCCACCCTCACCCAGGAGCAGATGGGTTGTGTCCATTTGTTGGCCCCAGCCTCCCAGATGTTACTGAAACACTCAACCTCTAGCCAAAAATACAACATGTACTCTCAGGTTCTCACTATTCCCAAAGCTGGACAGACCATAACCTCTCTGGGAAACTTTTTCCAGTTCTTGCCCATTCTCACTCTAAAATACTTTTAGCTAATGTCTTTATGGAATGTCTTGTACGTCACTTTAGTCCCAATGCCTCTTGCTACCCCCATCTAGACCCACTTTGGTATTTACACACATTGAGAAGATCTTCCCTGAGACTCCTCTTTCTGAGGGTAAATAATCCCAGCATCACACTTCCCTTTGGTGAACTCTGCAACATTCTTGTTTGCCCTTTTCTCCAGCCTGTTGAGATTACTTTGAACAGCACCACAACTACCTGGTGGATCTTCATTTCTGAGACATGCAAGCAACATACAGGACTATGACACTAATGGTACTCAACTTTATGAACAAGCATCTCATCAAATAAATATTACTTTCTGCAGCAGAGAAAATTTATTCTTTGTGTATAATTGATTTGTGCCTGCACTTAAAAATGTCTTTTGAAATCCATATTATAACTAATACTGTCACGTAATAAAAAGCAACACTTTTAATTTAAAGTTAATTATTTTCCATTATTCAACATTAGTAGACAAGGCAAGAACTCTAGCTTAGTGCCAGAACATAAAAGAAGTTATTCTGAACTTCTAATACATGGGTTTAACAGCTTAATGTCAAGAAGCAATACCGTAAATTAAAAACTAAGTAAAAGGATTATGGTATCTCATATTTAGAAATTTTACATGAGTACAGATAATTAAGGCAAGTGAAATATTTTTGCAGCATTGTCCTGAAATCTGCAATAATAAAGTATTTTTACAGCAATAGCACAGCATTCTGTAATAACACTTCAGACACAGCATCACCATGGCATCTGAGACTCACTGTAATTTACTGCTGTGTGTTTGAAGGTTTTGTATTTCTATTTCTTTCTTCCTTTTATCATTACTACAAGACAACTTGCTTCCCCTACCTTAGCTAAACCACAGCTGGAACTGGTAAGTCAAAGGTGTAACAGAACGGGAACCTCTTTCACCGCACAGACACAGAAGTGCCACTTTTGAGGCCTCTTTCAAGTAACTGATTCAGAAATAGAAACCACATGTGGACAACACATGATTCTTTGCAGGTACTTCAAATATGCCTGCATAAGGCATGTGAAATAATTTGAGTGTTGACTTTCTGCAAAGTTTTCAAAATGAACAAAACACTAGAGATTTGAAGCTATTTATTCCCCAAAGGAAAAAAAATATCCTCAGCATTGGTCTAGAAGACAACTAATACTAAATTTTAGAGAAAAAGAACTGTGACTCCTTATGGAGATTATGGAAGAAATGTAAAAGATAGCTTTTCAGTCATTGTGTATTCCTTATGCCTCAGATTGTACTCATTCAGAAAACTCTATCAAAAAAGTCCCCAAAGGAAAGAGCTCCTCATGGAAAGGTCCCACCAGAGAACACAATTAGAAGTACTCCTTGAGCATCGCTTCCATGAAGCTTTGGATTTGCACTTACCCCTTACCAGCTTCGAGAGTATTGGGTTTTATGGCTAATCTTCTATGAAGTCTCTGGAATTCTCCAGACAGCTTTGGCATCCCCATCTCCTCCAAGAAGTATTCTATTCTCTCCTTAAACAGATCATTGGGCACTCTCCTATGGAAAAAGAAAAGGTAGTTTCACTGACTTAATTACGTATGCCCTTGTTAAGACTAACGCTCATCTACAGCAATTAGCCCCTTGTCTCATTAAGATGTATGATGATGCTCCTCGCTCCCTTCCCCTGGCCCATTTGCTTCTGTTTGGCACGTTTCTCTTACTTGAACATTAAAGATATACATGACATATGTGCATAATTATATATATATGTATACACCCCTCGTTACTGGCTCTTAACTGAGGGAAGACATGATGGCAGCTGACTGCTTTGGGCTGCCTGACTGCATAGCTCTCAGAGCATTAAGGGATATTTAAAGAAACCAGCTCACATTTACTTCTGTCAAAGCATAAGCCCGGGAGTCCACAAACCCCACGACATAAATTACTACATTCGTGGCATATGGTAGCTTTTTTTTGACATAATGTGTTCAGATCTATTCAGTCATTCAATCAATCCTCCCTTCATAGTGCACAGATTGTAATCATCTGATAGCCTCATATCCTACATCTAATATACCATCACTGCTGATTAAGACAGCCAACTCCAAAAGATTTACATCTTATTTTAAGAATATACAGTTGCACTACATATACAGCACAAGAGAACACTGGAACTATGCTTCAAGAACTCTGTCACAGTAATTAATGACAAAACCCCAGTACAGTTATACACCTACGGAAGTCATCAAATCCCTGCATACGGACAGATGAAACTTCGCATCCAAGTCCCTTCAGCAGGCACAGGAAGTTTGCAAAATAATTGCCCTTTAGTCATTACAAGATTACGTTTATTTTTATGGATGCTGGTGTGTGAAGGAGAATATAGAACCAAATTTTATTTCTGAAATGTCTGCATCAATAAAGGTGCCTAATTAAGGTATTCATTAAAGTATACAAAGTTAACTTAACAGGAAAAAAATCTAGGGAGCACTATTACATTTCCCCATTAAACTAATTTAATTTACTTCTAACGCAAATTCTAATAAGATGATATTACTAACTAGTTCAATTTCAAAATGTCTTATCATGTTTATTTTTATTATGTTACTAAGCAGAGTAGCAATTGACTTAATTTATTTTATTAAATAACATTTCTCAATCCATTTTAAAAGGGACAATAGCCTATTTCTCTCCTTAGCGTGCTGCCATTTTAAACATTCCGTTATAGGTAAGGGTTGCACCAATTTCACAGGCTGGCATCCAAAACTCTGCACACTTCTTTGATCAAAATTGTTCCTTTAGTCTGCAGTGGGATCATCTGTGAGCACTAATATCTGTTGTCACTTATGAGTAGGGGAAAGAACTGTATTTCGCTCGGTTACCTGTTCAGCAGGTTATTTTTTTTTTCTGTCTTTCAGCTTTTATAAAGTATCACTAAAGACATTTCTCCTCCGATTTAAAATTATTCTTGATGAAAAGCTACAAAGCATGTTTATCATTTCTCCAAAATGGAAACAAAAGAAATTTCCTTCATAAGAAATTAATGTTGTTACCAACTTCTGTCCACAATGTTGTTATATTCAGAAAACACAATATATAAGGTTCCAGTGGCAAATTCACAGCATCCTAAAATCTGGCTACAGCTGGCTAGCATATAAGGTTATGTAAAGTTATGCACAGTTTGCTCATCCTGGGGCTTCAGGGCTGCTGCATCTAACCCCAGGGGTCCTCAACATATACCATGTGTACCACCAACAGCGTACAAAGGCACAGTAAAGAGTGAGCCATGCAGACCCATCATTTTCAGTTGTAGTGCCTGCAAACCATACAAAAAAAGAATCCTGAAGCCTCCTCAGTATCTTGACAGTGCTGTCACCTCTGATCTTGCCTCTCCTCCCCTGCTGCCATTAGAACATTGTACCATCACTTCACCTGCAGCTTCTCCCTTGCACATCTAATCTCTCTGATAGACAACTCTGCATGGTGAAGCTTCAGCATGATCTCTGTACTTCACCTCATCTGATCTGCTAAATAACGATCTATTTAACAGAGGGTGTGCATTAGAAAATTCAATACTGACAACGTTTTGAAATCCGATCTATTGATAGGGTTAAAAACCCAGAAGCAAAAGGGTTTTTCAGTGTCAAACTAGGATGTAACCCAGTAAAAACAAGCTGCTTCTGTCAGTAACGGACAAGTCATTTTTATCTCAAGACCCTAATCAGACAAACAAAGACTTTTCTAACAGCCAGTACAACATAAATGCTCATCTCTTCTTGAAAAATAATACATATATATATAAAAATAGCCACATTAAAATAACTATTTGAATAAAGTAAGGATGTCCACCCTTCCTACATTTCTTTTTAGTTCAGTACAGAAGATCTCAAAACTAAACATTTTGGTCACAGAGGTCATATCAGTTTAAAAGCTTCCATCTGCTCTGCCACATTGATTTCCTAATGCACATAACATGTTCAAATGAATATAGTCAATAGTTCAGCAGACCAGACAAATCAGAGACCAGAAACACTGCAAAGATTATCCTGATGCTTCACCAATCACAACTATGGCCTAATGTCAGGAGATTAAAGGGATTTAATTTAATGTCAAGGGATTAAGTTTTATACTTTGTTACAAGTGAAGTTAAACACTTCATAAGCAATTATAAGCACTAAAATATGCTATGAAATATATAAAAGGTAGTAATTTTGAGCAAAACAGTTGGAAAGTTAGAATTGACAATTAAAACCTTGGGCGATCTCACCCGCACCTCCACGGATGTGGCAGACAAACAGGGAAAGGCTGACAATGTGAATAATTAAGAGAACAGCAGAAGATCTCATCAGACTTGCAACAAAATGGCTCAGAATTCTGTTCGAGTTTTTCTTGATAATCTCACACATTTACTGCAGCTCATGCAATACATTTATTGTCAGAAGTCTAAAGTAAAAAGCCAACCTTGTTTCAGGTCAGCTTGTTTCAGCACAGAATCCTAAGAAATACCTTTTCTTATTAGAAAGTTAATAATTATAAATCAAAATAGTGAAGCTACTCAAAACCAGCGTTGTTTCATTTGGTTGTTGGTTGTGAAGAGAAGCGTTGGCAGAGCCAGTGATAGTGAAATCTAAAGCACAGTGCTTGGCTGGTGTTCATGCAGGGGGCTCTAGCACATCCTCCTCTGAAAACAAACCTGGACCTCCCCAGGCTTTACCAGCCTGGCTGCATCAGCAATTGTCACAGCTTGTTAGCACATCAAAGCCAGAATAGAAGATTTCATAGTGTTTAATAATTTTGCATCTGTGGGAAACAGATGAGATTTTTTCCCCTGACGGAAATTATACTTTTTAGGTGTCTTTCCCCTACTCTGACCTTGCTCAGAGAAACATCATAACATAAAATAGCTGTTTCACATCTTTGCCAGCCACATGGACAGCGAGATTAGGTTTGCTGACAACACCAAGCTGCACGGTGTAGTTGACACAGTGTAGGGAAGGGATGTGACCCAGAGGGACCTTGACAGGTTTCAGAGGTGGGCCGCGCAAACCTCATGAAGTTAAACAAGGCCAACTTGTGCATCCCATGCAACTTGTGCAAGGGTCCTGCACATGGGTCGCTGCCATACCAAACACAGCTTGGTATGCTTCCATGGTTCTATGAAAACACACTTCTCTATAATAGTACCTGATTACATAAGCTTATCATCACTCTTCTTTAAGCAAAAACTCTCAAATAGCTATACAATACCCTAACGTATAAAATAAACACTGAATTAAAGTGCTTGGAGACAAAGTTCTGCAGTTTCATAGACTGTGTCCAGTAGAAAATTAAAATTCTTGGAGCACATGGTCCTACCTTTGGAAGAAGTCTGGGTTCCTTTCAGCTGAAAGATGCTTTCAACTTGAGAAAATCTGAATCTGGTTTTGTTATTAACTCTCATAGGACGTATAAGGTGACACAGCACCTTCCTGCATTTACCCACGTGTACAAATGCATGGAAGAATAATGAGACAAATTTGCTTGTTGATGCATTTATCTAATAGCTCATTATCATAATCTGAGGTCAAAATATTAATCACCCTCATGTATTAGGAAAAGAGAAAACGCTAGTGACAAAGTAAATGCCACTAATTAGCGACACAAAGATGTACATGGAAATTCATTGTAACAGTCTCTTGTTCCACTGAGACATACCTGCATCATAAAATAGAACCTAGCTTCTGAATTTGGAAGGAAGATGAGCATCAATTATTTTAAGTTTAAAATTAAAAGTCTAATTAGCTGGGACCACCTATGTTCTGTATTGGCTACATGCATCTGCAGTTCAAGCGTGTTTGTCTTACTACTTGCAGGCAGTATTGTTAAACCCTCTCCTACTGCTCCGGATTGCCATAAATATGGCTGAAGCCATCACTGCAGATCCAACTCATTTGTTTTCACTTTTTTTCTGGAACCAACAGACAACAAGCAGTTCCATAATTTACTTCAGAACTTGGTATCATATATCTGCATACATAAGGTAAATAAATTGCTATTTTACTCTGTTGTTACAGTTGTTGTTATAGTTGTTGACCAGATACAACCAGGAGCAACTCTTCATCTCTGAGTACTACAACAGGAGGACTTGTTTTTGATGATCTCTGATAAGAAAACACAGATAGAGTTTTATATCATGTACAATCAAGACACCAATTAGTTTCACTGATGCAATCTACATGCTCATTTCCAGGAGTGGTGGAGCGAAAAAATTTGCTCAAAAAAATTCATGTGTGTGAGCCAGTGATGGACAACATCCATCCATCACAGTGCTACATAGTTAAAACCTTGGAAACAAACAGAAGGGGCTACAAAATATTACAACAAAGTACTGGTAAACTTTAAGGCTAGAATGCTGAAAAAGCTGATTTATTTCAACAGAAAATAAATTCAACATAAAACATAATTCTGTTAGTAAATGCAAGGCTACATGAACAGCAACTTTCCAAAATACACAAGATATAGCAAAAAAAAAAAATATTGAACCATTAGTGTATCATAAAGAGAAAGGGACAGAAGCACTGGTTCTTTCTGGATCCCCACCCTGAGCTCATGGTAACATCAGCAGGACTGGCAGAGGTGCCCATTAACATCCCACCAACTCTGTACCTGTATATGAAATCCCCAGAATCACAGAATTCTTTAGGTGGAAAAGACCAGCAGGTCCAACCATTACCCTGGCACTACCAAGTCCAACCACTAAACCATGTCCCTAAGCACCACATCTACATGTCTTCTAAATGCCTCCAGGGATGGTGACCCCACCATTTCCCTGGGCAGCCTCTTCCAGTCACTGACAACCCTTTGGGCAAAGAAACTTTTTCTAACATCCAATCTAAACCTCTCCTGATGTAACTGAAGGCCATTTCCTCTTGTCCTATCACTTGGTACTTGGGAGAAGAGACTGACCCCCACCTGGCTACAACCTCCTTTCAGGCAGTTGTAGAGAGCGATCAGGTCTCCCCTGAGCCTCCTTTTCTCCAGGCTAAACACTCCTGGTTCCCTCAGCCGCCCCTCATCAGACTTATGCTCTAGACCCTTCAACACTTTGTTGCCCTTCTTTGGGCACACTGTAGCACCTCAACGTCTTTCTTGGAGCGAGGGGCTCAAAACTGAACATAGTACTCGAGGTGCAGCCTCACCAGTGCAGAGTACAGGGGGACAATCACTGCCCTGGACCTGCTGGCCACATGATTTCTGATCCAAGCCGGGATGTTGTTGGCCGCCTTAGCCACCTTGGCACACTGCTGGCTCATGTTCAGCTGGCTGTCCAACCATTACTCCAGATCCTTTTCCCACCAGGCAGCTTTCCAGCCCCTCCTTCCAAAGCCTGTAGAGTTGCCTGAGATTGCTGTGACTCAAGTGCAGGGCATGAGTCATTGCTCAACTGAGCCTTGCTGAACATCATACAGTTGCTTCAGCCAATTGACCCAGCTCATCCAGGTCCCGCTGTAGATCATTCCTGCCCTCAAGCAGATCAGCAGTCCTGCCCATTTGGTGTCATCTGCAAACTTAGAGCATACTCCATCCTCCAGATTCTTGATAAAGGCATTAAAGAGAACTTGCCCCAATACTGAGCCCTGGGGAACACCACTTATGACTGGCCACTAATTGGAATTAACACTATTGACTTCCGATCTGGGAAAGAGAACATCCAACAGATTGTCAGGAGCATGGGGAGAAGATACTGGCTGCTACATAATGAAATAGTAGTAGTAACAACAATACCACCTTGCTTCAAAATTTTGCATACTTGAACACTGGAAATCCAATTCTGATGTTGAAGATACTACTGTAACTCAAACATTTTCATTTGGTCTAATACAAATACCGTTTACACAAGAACCAGATTCAGTGTGTTCACAAACTTTGTTTAATGGATTCCCTGTTCCCTTATGAGAGCTCCATTCTGCAAGGCCAGTAAATGTCCTGGTGAGTCATGCTGCTGTAAGTTGCTTGGCACTTCCAGTTTCTTTCTGAAGTACTTTAACTGGTCACATAAAATACATTTTAATATTCAGTTGGGGTTTTTTTTGCCCACAAAGTATCTGCCATCTACAGGGTCGCTGTGTTTTTTCTAAGTACTTAATCTCAAAGTAAAAAGAAGCCCAAATAAATGGCACTACTTGCAAATGAAAAGAAATCATCAAAACATCTAATCTTTCCCTCAGCATTCTCACTAGAATTTTGCCCTGCCTTTATGACTATTGGGAAAAACTATTTGGAACTAGTAACAGTACAGAAAAGATGTGTTGTTGTTGATGCAGTTGTCAAGATTTCTCAATAAAAAAGGGAGAAACGAAATAATTTTATCAAAACAAGAAGAAGCATCTTTAATGATGCTATCTACACTGGAAACTCACTTCTTACCCTTTAGTGAACAATTTGTTATGGAGACTTCATGCTCCTGTCTTCTAATTGACACATTTTTTAATATCTAGAGTGTTCTTTTTCTTTGAATATATCCTGTCAGGTGGGACTTCGATACAAAACAAAATTAATTTGCTTGAAACTCTAATTTGATTCAGTGGTTAAAAAAAAAAATCTGTCAAATGTTTCAAACCATTCTGTCAACAAAACATCCCTGGCTACTTTCAGATCCTTTTCTGTAGATGCAATTTGCAAAAGAATGTGTTTTCTTTAAAATTAATTCATAATTTTAAAATGTATAGCTCAAGTCTTATCTCCTGACATGCTGAATGTCTTTGCTAACATCTTCGACTCCCTCTGAAGGCACCAATGGGAGGGAAGGCAGGCATTTTGCAGATTTATGTTCCAAGCTGTGTGTGTCCTGGTTTCAGCTGGGATAGAGTTAATTTTCTTCCTAGCAGCTCGTTAGGGCTGTGGTATCAAGCAGGCAAGGTCTTTTCAGATTCTCACACTACCCTGCCAAAGAGAAAAGGGCTGGGGAGGGACGGACACTTAAGCAATCCGGAGGGGACACAGCCAGGACAGCTGACCCAAGCCTGCCAATGGCACATCCCCTACAATATAATATAATACTCTGTATATAACTGGGGTGTGGCAAGGATGTGGGGTGGCTCAGGAACCAGCTGAGCATCAACTCCAGGTAGTGATCAGTTGTGCTGTGCATCACTTGCTTTGTATAGTCTTTAGTGTCATTATCATCATGTTCCCTTCCTTTTCTGTCCTATTTAACTATCTTCATCTGATCCCATGACTTTAACCTTTTTCTTTTTGATTCTGTCCCCCATACCACTAGTGTTGGGGGGTGTCAGGGGGTTTCAGAGGTGCATAACTAAACTCTAGTGTTGCTGGTTTAGCTGCCTGACACGTTAAACCATGACAACGAGCATTACAATTTCCTTCATCACATCCTGTCTCAGTCTCTAGCATTTTTAACTTCTATTATTATACATCCCAGAAAAGGGTTTATCAGATGAAATAGACTCCAGTTATTTATTAGTGGCATTAAAATATAAATCCAGATTTACAAATGGGATATAAAGTTCTGAAGGGAATTTTACGTAGAAAACAAGCATTCTTGTACAATTTCACTCTTTAGCTTCTCTAAGAAATTGCTGAGCAAGAGAATTAGTTTGGGGGAAAGCTGCAACTATTTGGTATTTTACTGTCAACATTTTACAGAAATGTATTTGCAATTTTTCGTGGAATTTTCCCCACACACACTTTAGCTTTATTTTTGTATCAGAAATTCATATTAAAAATAGAAAATGATAGCCAAGAACAATGCTAGGGTCGTTTCACAAAGCCTGACTGTGCTACTGGAAGCAACAATTTCACTTCCTATAAAGAAAGAATCTGGAAAATGAGGTAAATTCACACCCACTTAGACACAGCTACGGGTCTGCCCAAGACAATCATTCAGTGACACTTCTCAATTTGTTTGGTTTTGGGTTTTTTTTTAATGGTAAAGGGGATAAGTTTGAACAAAATATAAAACAGAAAATTGATTGTGCAGTGCATTAAAAACGACCTCCACAAACAACATCTGTAGGTCTCCAAGATTCTTTTAACTTTATTTATGTCTACAGCAATGTTTTGGCACAAACATAAGTATATAGGGTGTGTATGCACCCTACATAGTTTCTGAAATGATTGTTCCTTTGCTAGACTTATAGCCAAGTACCCTAATATTTTTACTGTTCCTGTTTCAGCCTGAAGCATAGCAGATACAGGTTAATTCTGGCACTGAAAGGACAATGCATTACCCTCCGACAGCAATTAAACTCTTCTGTTAGAGTTGTACAGTCAATTCTCATTGGCAGGTACTATTTTTCTTTGTTTCTGTTTAAGAACAGAAGGCCTCTCTACACAGTAACACATACACAGCATCACACCGCTGCGTACATACCAGCACAGTACCTAGATTGTCAAGTATTTCTCAAATTCCAAAGCCCTGTGCAAGGAATGACTTCAATTAAGGGCATTCACAGTCTCTGTATGGACACTATACATCATGTGCTTTTCTTTTTACAAAATGCTTGGCTTTTATATATATATATGTATAATTTTTTTTGCTGTTACAGTTCCTACATAATAAGAACACCAACACCATGGATTTCAATGAGATTTCCATGCCAAATTCTGTGGACTGATGGAATGCAATTGCCTGTGCCAACTACATGTACTGGAAATTTCACATTCCTGTAAATCCAGTTTCTGTCAGCACGATGAATCCTTCAATCACAAAACCCCCACAAACAAGAGTCAAGAGAGAGAGAAAAAAAGAGTTACTGAGATAACAGTGCTACGTAAATCACAGCAGTTCTAATGAATTCAGCAGAGCAAAGCCAATTCAGAGAAGCTAAAGATCTGTCCAAATATATTGAACAAATCAATCAAAATTGAGTGTTGTTGTTTTCTCACACATCATAATAATATGATTTTAAGATCAGCTGATCTATGCACTTAATTAATTTAGCTATATCTCAGCATAGTGCAAAACACATTTTCACTGGGAAAAAAAAGACAACTCTATTGATCATGAGATGCTGAGATATTGCTAGTTTGAGACTCCAGGCAGATGTCTGAAGGACAGTCTGTATTCTCCTAGTTTCACAAAATAAAGACATCTCATTCAGAAGTTTTCTTCAGGGCTTTATCAACCCCCTAGATCTCCAACAGAGGCTCTACATATCCCCAGCAGGAGATATTAGGGCTTAGCAGAGGAATACACAACCCTTCACAAAAAGCCCATTCACTTACATCTTCTCTCTGCAAGGTGAAATAGTGGAAAATAGATGTTCTATGGAAGACAGTTGTAGTCCTCTATCCTCATCAAGACTTAAAAAGAGGAGACAATAATACATGAGAAATCTATCAGGAATTCCCCTTGGTGAAATTGTGGCTGTAGATTAAGTCTTACACAACTCAAATCATCCTCTGTTTCTGGCCTACTTCTGAGAAGCTCAATGATAGCTGTACCATAGTCTATAACATTGCAGATTCAAGGTAACAAAACCCAAAAATGCATAATATTTTTCATCTTTATATCTCTCTTTCAGGATTCCTTTGGAAACTGCTTTAAAATGTGACAAATCTAGAATTATTTGGACAACAGTAACTCTTGCAGTTTTTACCTCTTTAGCCAGTTCATCAAAACTTCCTCCAATAACTTATTAAAAATATTTTTTATTTCAATCATGTTTAGAATTCTTAGCTTTGTCTTTTTTTTCTGTATTCTATGTATTATCATCAACTACATTGATAATGTATCATCAGACATTACATAATTTGGAACATTCAGTAAATTTAGTGCCACAGCTGTGCTGTAAGTCACCTCTTGCACAATGGCCACATTTATAACCGTGACACTTCATTCACAAACCAAGGACTACACTCATACCTCCAAATGGCTTAAATTTAAAGATAAGGGATCAAAAATGACAGGCATTTCAGTAAAAATTCACAGAATACAAGTCAAGATTTCTCATATTTTTTCAAATTATTACTTGAAGCTTATTTTTCTCTTGACTCAGGGATGCAGAGAAGGGGGCAAGAAAAAGTAATCTCTCTATTCCTGTGGAGAACTTCTCACAGTAACAGAAACAGCTTCAAGGGTTATAACAGAGTTCAAAAGCCCTAAGTGTAGCTCAAAGAATTATCACTGGGTTTACATTTCAGACTTCATGACCAGAACATGTTAACCTGGCATACAGCAGATGATCTCACTGGTAAGAGACTGAGCCTGTTCAGAAACAAAGAAGCTGTGGGAGAGGGAAAGAAAAAAGAAAATATAAAGAGTCGTCTTCTTCTCTTAACTAAAATGATTTCTATTCACTGAGCTGTGGGAATAGAACTATTTAATTACAGTGCTAGGAAAAAAAAAACAGGCACAAGTTTTTTTTTATTTTCTAAGACACTGAAACTTTGGGCATAATTTATTTTTATTCAAGTTGGGTGTGAAAAAACTGTTGTTATCATCACTGGATCACAAAGTGCAGGAAAGAGTGGTTTACCATGCACTCACAATAGTTTAAATAACAAAGTATCAAATATGTTTATATAAAAAAAAAATCAATATAAAAAAGGAACCTAAAAAGAAACATTAAATTAGTTTTGCAATATATCAATTCTTTACTTCCTGTAAAGATTAGCTGGATCTAACTCTAAATCATTTTTTAGTGCAGAATACCAGAACCATACAATTTAATACAATTTCTAATCATACAGTGACTTTGCATCATATATAGAAAGATATTTCATGCTCTGTAGAGTAAAAAATGTAGGTCAGGACCCACAGGCTATAGTCTAGCTATGCTGCTATGAGTTTAACATATTATTCTTTTGGGAAAATAATAAAACAATTTAATTTCACACACAAGCCAATGATCTTCAAACATTCTGATCTCTTAAGAGAGAATAAAAAGACTGACACCTAATGCTTGATTGGTGTGAAAGTCACCCTACTAGATGCAAAAAGTTTTCAGCAGGAAAGCATGTGGAAAGTGCTAAAATTTATGAGCAAGACAAAACGAAAGATGGATCAGGAGAACCACACCTGACACTGAGAGCTGACAGCAAGTTCCTCCACCTGTACATTTGCCACACACATACCTCCCTTCTGCTCTAACAGGCTTGCAGTCAACTGGTTTAACTGAATGGCTCCTAAAGAATAACATTTATTTATCCCAAGCTCTTACTTAAGATAAATATTTATTTATTTATTT
>VZTU01019904.1:338514-362615 GCA_013400835.1 Zapornia atra | reverse complement strand
CGGTGCTGGCCCGCTCTGACCGGGCCACCTCCCCCGCTCACGCAGCGCGGCCAGGCCCGGGGGCTTGGGTGAGCCAGCGAGACGTCCGCGCCTCGGTGCGTCTGACGGTGCTTCCTTCAAACCCCGCTGTCCAAACCGAAAGAGCAGCAGTGCTGTCAGAGCTCCCCAGGGTGCCGCTTCCCCCAGCCAAGCTACGACCGTTCTGAGAAAGCCTTAAGAGTGGCCACGGAAACCTCCATTCTTCAGGGGCCGCAGTGGGTCGTTGGGTGCTGACCCTGCACAGAGCTTTAAAAAAACCGGGGTTAATGTTTATCTGCTGCTGTTCGTTGAAAGTTGAAAGGTTCAGAGTTAATTCACTGAGGTGTTCTTTTGCCTGGTGGCGTATTTGTGGGCTGTAGCTCAGTTCTGGTAAAACAAGGCAGTGTCACACCAGATTAACAAGTGTGGTAATCGGTTTTCTACAACAATCAAAATCATTCTCAAAGCCTTCCTTAGTTTGTACTTAGGTTTTGAAAGTGCAACGTGGTAATAGGAACGTGTCGCTTCAGAAGTTGTGTGGCTTTGAAAAGTCTTGGCTTGGGGATCAGTTAATGCTTAGAACTATATTTTCATTAAAATGTCTCTATTTTGTAGACGTTCTGGAATGGCCTCAGTCAAAATGTTCTCAGAGCAGCATCCAGCAGAAAATATGCGTGAGTATTCCCTTGGTTATTCATGTTTGGCTGCTTGATATTTATATTTTCTCTCCTCCTGATACCAGGACTAATTATTGGAGCCAGAGATGAGTAATGGAGCAAAATCAGCAAGATAGAAATAGTGTTGATGTGTGTTGGTTTTTTAAGGCTGTGCCTTCATCTCTCCACTGTTGTGGGTTTTTTTCCAGAGGAACTTTAAGAATTATTATTCCCCTGTTCTTTTCACCATCATCAGCATCCACAAAACATGAATTACTGAGATTTCTTTGGTTAAAAAGAGAAATGAAAAATGGGTGGAACAAACTGGTTTATGCTGGCATGAAACAGGAGCAACACGTGGCTCCATGTCACTGCAGATAAAGTTTATTTCAATCAGCTCGTGCAGTTTAATCGCTTGTTTTTCTTACTGGGAGGTAATGGGAGTGCAGTAGCAGTTCATTGTGTGACATAGTCAGATGCTTTGTGGCTGATGCTGATTCAGGATGCAGAGTGGGAAATGTGTTTGTGTTGGGAAAGCTGCTCGGTTCCAGTCAGTCTGAGGAGCCTGAGCAGTCACCCATGTTCTGGGTAACTTTGTAGTGTTACCTGACTTGGGCATAGAGCAACTTGCATAAACAAGTGGGGGTTTAGCTACAAGTGATCTGATTGAATGCAGAGGTGGAAGATTAAATGCCTGTGTAAGAGACACCTTAGTTCAGGTGTGTTTGCTAGTGAAAAACTCACGTTGTCCTGTCTTCAGGACAGAAATCTCTTTTACTATCTATGCATTTTCCTTCAGTAGTAACTTTCTTTTTCCCATAATATGCTTTACAGCTCAGAAGCAATTAAAGGTGCCGTTATTGGAATTGATTTGGGTACAACCAACTCCTGCGTGGCGGTTATGGAAGGCAAACAAGCGAAAGTAAGTAAAAACCCAATACCAGTTTGTAGTAACGTTACTAGAAGTTGAATGTCCGTGTTGGTGTTCTCAGAGGCAGTGGTTGTCCATGGCATCTCATTATGTTTTGCTGCATAGGTGCTAGAGAACTCTGAAGGAGCCAGGACCACCCCTTCGGTTGTTGCGTTTACGGCTGACGGGGAACGCCTGGTGGGAATGCCAGCGAAGCGGCAGGCGGTAACTAACCCACACAACACCTTCTACGCTACCAAGCGTCTCATCGGGCGGCGCTTTGATGACTCTGAAGTGAAGAAGGATATGTAAGCGAGGGTGGGAAGCGATCCTGCTGCCAGCAGGAATGCATACAATACAGTGCTGTATAATGTGACGTGTTCTCTTCTAAAATACAGCCCTCTTTGGGGTGAAGTAGTTGTGCCCTCAGGCCTCAGAGTTTCATTGCTTATATTCTGAAGGCCAAGCTGTATTTTGCTACGTTTAAGGTTGGAAAAGACCTCCAAGATCATCAAATCCAACCCTTTGTTGTTGATTATCTGAAGTCCTTCAGAGAAGGAAAAAGCCTTGTAGATGCTGTGCAGAATGGTCAGCCTCTGCCGATGAAGGCTTTGCTCATTCTCGGGGTGTTTAATAATCCGAGCTGTATGATCATACCCAAGGCTTGTGATTGAGTGCTGTAGCTGATTAAAAGCAGTAGTAGCATGTTGGTACTTCTGGAGCTTCCTGGATCTTAGTGTTCTTTGTCTAGGATGTACATGTTCATCAGCTGGTATTAAGTGTAGGGGGTTTGTGTTGTTCAGGAATTCAGCGTGGAATTCTTCTGTTTTCCAGTAAGAACGTTCCATTTAAAATCGTCCGTGCCTCCAACGGGGACGCCTGGGTAGAGGCCCACGGGAAGCTCTATTCCCCCAGCCAGATCGGTGCCTTTGTACTAATGAAGATGAAGGAAACTGCAGGTTGGTACGGCTGTCTGTGCACACAAGCATGGCCTTGGGCACAGTAACAGCTGAGCTGTGGCAGAGGGAGGTGCTGCAGCTGCAAAGGTGCTTTCTGGGCACAGGAGTCGTTGTATAGCAGGGTCTTAGAGGGGCAGATCATGGAAGGGTGCAGGGATGGGCTGTTACGAAGCCTCAAGGAAGGTCAGTGTCCCCATCAGCCTCAGGTCTTTAGCGAGGTGTTAATGTGCTACTTAAAACATACTCTTATTAAAACAGCACCGAGTCTCAGTTTGAATTGAACCCACACTCACTCAGAAGGGGGAGCTCCTCTTCCTTGGAAGCTGTGGTCCTTGTGCCTGCACCAGCCAGGGTTTGAGTGGCTGAGTTCTCACCCAGCTGCTGGGTGCGGAGCAAGAAGGGGAGTGTTCAGGGGACCCAGTTTTGGAATGGAATGAAGAGCTGCTTATCCAGTGGTGACTTGAAATCTTCACTAGGGGAAAGTGGCCTGGAGAAATCAGGGGTGTTTTTCTCCTTTTCCCAATGTAGTTCTTGGGGAAACTTAGTACATGGAGTTAGTAGTAAGTAGCTGCCTACCACAGCCTTGTTCAGTAAGCGTGCATCCAGTGATAAGTGTTGGGAGGGCATTGCTAAAGTTAGTACTGAAGTTTCATCCAAAGATGATTATTGTTTTCCAGTGTTAGGTTCTGGGCACTTGTTAAAGCTCTACCCAAGAGTAAAAATACTTGTATATGGTATGTGAGCACCTTAGATGTGATGAATCTTGCTTACTGTGAGGGTGGTGTAGTCTGTAGGGGTTTGACCTGGATACTACATGGATTCAGCAATGGAATAACGTGGTGTCAGGACTGTGCAGGGCAAATGCGTAGGCATAAATCCTGTCTGTGCATTTTCACCTCATCACAAGCATTCTTATTTATTAGCAGGTCTGAAACTGTGTTTGATGACATTCTTCTCCTTTTTTTTTTAATCTTTTTTAACTAAGAGAAGATAGTAACCTTAAATTAGGGTGTGACACAATTTTTTCTGACTTGTCTCAAATGCTTGTAAAGTTAGTGTATGGACATTTTGCAGCTTTCCAGTACCTGAAGGGAGCTTATAAACAGGAGGGGATTCAACTTTTTAAAAGAGCAGATAATGGCAGCACAAGGGGGAAAGGATTAAAACTAAAGGAAGGGAGGTTTAGATTAGATATTAGGGGGGAAGTTTTTTACAGAAAGAGTGGTGAGGGGCTGGAACAGGCTGCCCAGAGAGGGGGTGGATGCCCCGTCCCTGGAAGTGTTCAAGGCCAGGTTGGATGGGGTCCTGGGCAACCTTGTGTAGATCCAGGCCTGAGGTTGGTGGCCCTGCCTGTGGCAGGGGGTTGGAACTCTGTGATCCTTGGGGTCCCTCCCAATCCAGACCATTCTATGATTCTATGACATTACCTGGATGATATAAACGTTACCCACAGCAGGCTCTTAAAGCTTGCTTATTTTCATCCTCTTTAAAGAGCATCACACGTTGAATGCTCCAAAGAAATGTAAACAGCCTTACACTCTAAAAAGACAAGTGAAGCTCTTGGATGAATTCTCAGTTGCTAGTAGCATCCAGTCAGTGCCTGAGCTGCAGAGGCTCTTTGCTGTTCTGTCAGACGTTTACGGGCTATTCCATGTGATGTGGAAGGACTTGAAGCACAGCTCCCTCTGCCTCTTCCCAGAATGCAGCACGTTCTTGGACAGCAAGCCTGTCTTCTGTTCTAAGTTCAGAAAAATGATCTCAAGCTATGTAATAAGAACAACATGGTGGTATTCTTACCTTACAAAGATAACTTTCTGTTGTGTCTCCTTTTTTCCTCCAGAAAATTATCTGGGACATTCAGCAAAGAACGCTGTGATCACAGTCCCTGCTTACTTCAATGATTCTCAAAGACAGGTATTTGCCAGGCCTTGAGATTTTTCGGGCTTACAAATTGTGTTTGCTTCCTCTGGGTAGTCAGCACACTTCCTCTTTTTCCTCAGGCTACAAAAGATGCTGGGCAGATCGCTGGATTGAATGTTTTGAGGGTGATTAATGAACCAACAGCAGCTGCACTTGCCTATGGTCTGGACAAGTCTGAAGACAAAGTGTAAGTGCCTGTTGATAACACCTACCCTCTCTTAAATAAGCACCCTGTAATTTGCCCTGTAAACGCCTCTTCTCTTCCTCTTTTGAAATCCTTGGGTGAGACTGCCAAAGGGGACTCAGAGCTGTAAGTGCTGTGTAATGTCATCTCTGTTTTATGCCAGTCATACATCTTAAAGAAAGCGAGTTCATAACTTGCAGCTACAACTTAATTATCAAAGCTGAGTGCCAATTTAATGAGCTTGCCTACTGGTACAAGGACATCTGGGTGAGAGGCTCTCACCAGTGGTGCTGCAGTGTGTCACATGGTGCGTGCTGAAGTTTGGAGCCGCAGCTTGTGTCTTCTTTCCTGACTGCATTCAGCCTTCTGTCACTGTCAGGGTGGTTGTATAAATGCAGAGGTTTTGTTACAGATTTTGTACTACTCATTTGGATTATAAAGCTGTGAAAGCCTTGCAGTTTGAAAAACACATTTCATAAAGGTTCTGGTGTCCCTGCCCTTGTCATTGGATGCGAGTGTGGTGTTTTATGAAGGAGAAGGAAGTGCTCTCCCTGAAGTGACGGGCAAGGTTAAGCATTGTGCAGCATGTCTTTCAGAGGAGACTTCCACAGGAGCTCAGGGTGCTCAGAGGATGCATGTGTTTTGTGATTGTTTACCACAGTCTTTAAGAGAGGCTTTTAACTTTCATGGGCAACAAGGTGAATTCTGCACTCTTACCTCCCAAGGAGAGTGAGTTATTTTTTGAGCCATGTAACTTTGCCTAGACAGTAATGGTTTTTTGTCTCTCTTCTTGCAGGATCGCGGTCTATGATTTGGGTGGTGGCACTTTTGATATTTCCATTTTGGAAATCCAGAAGGGAGTCTTTGAGGTGAAGTCCACCAATGGTGACACTTTCTTAGGTGGAGAAGATTTTGACCAGGCTTTGCTACAGCATATTGTTAAAGAGTTCAAGAGGGAGGTAAGGGGTCTGTCTCATTGGAATTCAGTCTTGTGTTACTGGTTTTTTTTCAACCTCGCAACATTCTATAGAAGACCGGGAATTTTCTTAAAGTACTAGGATTTGTTTTGTAATCAATGGCAGAGTTGAAATTTAAGAGTATTAGACACCTGCTACCCTGGCTTCTGGTTCTCTCACTTGTTTTCTTGAGGTAGAATATTCTTCTAGAAGACATAGCATAGCAGGACTTCTGTCTTTATTCCCCTATGTATGGGACTATCCCATGCAATACTGGGTTGGCTGTAGGAAATGACAGTGTAATTCCAGGTCCCCTGTTCTGGTCGTGCCTTTATATTCTGTGATACAGCAGCTTTTCCAAGCTTGCATAATCACTTCTGGAGCAGAGAAGGGCTAGCAGGTGTTTTTTAAATGCTCAATACGTTAGCCACAAGTGAGAGAGATCAGTGCATGTCTCAGGAGAGTGAGCAGTGATGAAGAGAAGCTCTTCATGAGCTTCTTCAGGTGACCCCTGTGCTAAAGCTGAGAGTCTGTTAACCCATACTTTTTGTTGCTTAGATGGGTGTTGACCTGACTAAAGACAACATGGCTCTTCAGAGGGTGAGAGAAGCATCGGAGAAAGCCAAGTGTGAGCTTTCATCATCCGTGCAGGTAGGTGCCTGGATTCAGAGCAGTCTGTTAAATGAGTTTTCCTCCTTTTTTTTTTGTTTACAAAGCTCTTTGAAATCGCTGCATTTTTTTTCTTGTGGTGGCAGAACAAGCTTCTGTGTTAACCAAATGACATCACTTTAACAGAAGGTCCTTTAGCAGGGAAGGCTGTTTGGGAGCACAATTAGTTGTTGGAAGCCAGGAATGTTAGTGGGTGCTCTGTTTTGCCTTTCCTCTGGCACTGTATTTCTTCGTCCTGTGGGGACTGTGACCTTGTTCCCACCTTATGTATTTCAGGAGTATGGTGGGCATCAACAAATTCAGCTGCAGCTAGAACTGCTGGGTTACTGGAAGAACTTGCAGCTTTGTGCAAGCAGTTCCAAAACCGTGGTGCTAATCATTCCACTGAAACAGCTAATTTGTCTAATCACAAGAAATAATTTCTATAAAGAATCTTTACTTATTTGCCTGTAGAAGACTTGTCTAGACAATGAGCAACATATACCTCCCCTCTTAATTTTTTTCCACCTGCTTTGTATACTAATGCATTCAAGCATGTCCTTTATTCACCACTGAATAAGGAGCTGGAGAAGCAGCAAGTCGGGGGTGTAATAGTCTTGCCTAAGTGAAATTAAGGTCAATTATATAGTAATTGAAATGGGGACTCTGCCAGTTTCTAGGTTCTGAATAAACTTTTTTTTTTTTGGATGGTGGTCTTTTTATTGGCCAGCAGGGAGCTCGTAGCAAGGAGTTGAAGCTGGTCACAATGGATGCACAGTTCTGCCAGAGACATAGCAGGCTCTGTTTTACTGGCTCAAGAGTTGGCAAATACACTCTGTTCATACCAGGCAAAACTGAATTCCTTAACTCTTTAGCAGTGTAGGGAAACCAACTTGCTTTTGGCCCTATTTTTCCCTAATATTTTTGGCCGTTCCATTTATAAAGCAGGTACACACCTCTGGTCAGTACTATGGGTTTAGTTCTTGTGTAAACTTAATCTCTAGAACCTAAAGCTTCCATGTTTTTAATGGCTTTGATTTGTAAGGTCTTTCAATGTCAGCATGACTCAGCACTTGAGCAAGCTGGTTTCAGTATAAGACTGCTTTAAAATCCAACATGTGAATTTGTGAAGTCACTCCTGAGTAGCTATGAAAAGTGGGGATTATGGGCCCCAGCACTGATGAACTTTGTGTTAAATAGCAGTGGGCTGGCTGTGGGACATGAGCGATTTGAGTTTAGAGCAGCCATGAGTTATTTCCCTCAAGTAGCTTGCCTTGTATGAAATGTTAATTGGCAAAATCTTTCCAAACTCTGAAGATGGGCTTGCTTCTGCGCTGTGCCAAAGGAAGGGGATAATGGTGTCACTTTTAATATATCAGCCCTTGCCTCCTCACTGGGATAGAAATGAAACTTCTTAACAATAGAAGACCTCAGAATAATGCAGTATTAAAACTGTAACATAAGTTGTAAACATGAGATGCCTAAGAACATAATTTTCCTGTCTGAAATCTCAAGCCTAAGAGCATATGCCTCCTGCCACTTACTGGGCTGTGGAACAGGCATGTAGATGTTTTAGTACAGGCAGAACAGAACCTGTAACTTGATCTAAAACCTGTATGTAGCTGACTTATTTTTCATTCCTGATTTTTTCACTCCAAACTTGCTTCTGTGCTGCAGACTGACATTAACTTGCCGTACCTTACTATGGATGCCTCTGGACCAAAGCACTTGAACATGAAGCTGAGTCGCTCGCAGTTTGAGGGCATTGTAGCTGATCTGATCAAAAGGACGGTAGCGCCGTGCCAGAAAGCCATGCAGGATGCTGAAGTCAGCAAGAGTGACATTGGCGAAGTCATCCTCGTCGGTGGCATGACCAGAATGCCAAAGGTATGAGCGACATCTCTGTCAGGGTCAGCGGCGGCACAGCTAGCCAGCGCTCGCTGTTAAGGGTGATCTGGAACAGAAAAGTTGGGAGTCTGGTAACTGCACAGCTCCAGCAGCTGAAGGCCCCCAGGAGAAGAGCAGACATGTGAAGTAGTTGCATGAAAATGATGGCAGGAGACTCTCATCCTGTTCAATTAGCTCAGTTTGGATCTGGGGGGTGTAGCTGAGCCGCACTCAGCAAAGGCAAGCGGGACGTGCAGGGTGGGTTCAGATTTGAACTGACGTTCTGATGCAGACTGAGCCGTTGTTTGCATACACAGGGTGTCTTCTCTTGCAGTGGACCTCAGTGTGTGGCAGAGGTATGCTTCAGTGACAAGAACCTATGGGTAATCTTAGCCTTCCAGTGGATTTCTTCCCCTGTGTGAGCACTTTATAGCTAGCTGTGACGAAGCTGCACAAGCAGAATGGCTGTTACTGATAGGGTGCTTTTGGCTACCCGTGAGAGGCTGGGTGTTGTCAGGCTGTTCTAAACAGTTACCTAATACCTGGCCCTTGTATAACTCAGAAGCTGGCTCTGCTGACATGCAGAGTCTTGCAGGTAAAGCACTGTCTGCTGGTGATTTACTGCTCATATTCATAGGAATGCATATTGCTGCTTAGCTCCCCTCGAGTCAGAGCTGAACACGTGCGTGTGGGGCTCCCTTCAAGGGTACAGCTTGTCCTTTTCTACAGAGATCATCTGCATCTCATTCCATAGGGAACGGTCAGGCTTGGACCACTTGTTTGCTGTTGGGATTTGCAATTTGAAGGTCCTTTTGAGGGCAGTAGGTGTGTACGTGGTTCTGCTTGGGATTGATTTGCAGTTCAGTGGTGGGTCTTTTTTCTTCCCCAAGTGCCAAATGAGCCTGGTGGTTGAAGGTGATAGTAGTGTGTGCAGAAGGTCACCCAGGCAGCAGAACCAGAGCAATGAGATAAACAGAAGCTGCTGCTCTGGCCAAAGCTCAAGTGAAGTAACTGTGCTATACCTTCCCAAAATCCTTGCTGTTCAAACTGGATAAAGGGAAAATGGTGTGGTTAGCTACATACTAAGTGGTGAAAAACACTTCTGGAGTAGGGAAGCCCTTCCTGAAACATTATGTATACTCTGGGGGGTGGGAGACAGTACTTACGTACTGATCCTATTTTTTAATTATTCTTTTTACATTTTATTGCCCTATTTATAACTCCCAGCAGTTCTGGCTTTGAGCTTACATCCTGCTTTCCTGAGTGCCTATAGAGCAGCACTGGCTCCAAGATCTGTGCCTGTATGTCACATGTAGCACCAAGCCTTCTTGTGTGTACGTCGTTGTGTTCGTGTCGCCCTGCTAGGAGGGAACGTGCCACCTTTGGAGCGCTCACGTGGGCAGTGCTCTGGGAAACGTACAGTGGGTGGTTAGAAGTCAGTTTCTTTTGTGCTGTAAAATATGCCTCCAGAGGGAAAGACTTGCACTTAATTATAGGCTTGTACATAAAGTGTCTTCTCTGTAAGGAACACTTGCGGCAGATGTCTCTTGGCGTAAGTGCAGGGTAGCTGGATGTTTGCTTACAGCGGTTCCAGGCACCTGTGCTGATGCGTGCTGACCAGGTGTACTCGGTGAGGAGGGAAGCTGCGAGTGGGAACAGAGTCTTGCACTCTTGTAAGGCAGGGGAGAGGACCACTGAGCTGTGCTCTGATGCAGACACCTTACTGCATTCCTGTCTGGATGCTTCAGCAATCAATATGTTGCAATGGTGAACGCATTTCTCAAAGGGCAGAGCAGTGGAAAGCTGGTCGTACAGCTCAGGCTGTCTGCTGACTTGGCAAATCTGTTTCCCTGGTGAAATGGCCCTACCCAGTTTGAAGATACTGGCATTTGTACAATTTTTCCTCCTTTGTTGCACACAGACAAGTTGAACTGCCCTTCTCCGGGCTCTTTCTACCTTCCCTGCAGCCTGCTGTCTCCTCAGGGCTCCTGTCCTTGGCAGCTGTGCTCTGCCCCATGTGGGCTTGCACAAGGTCCCAGGGAGCAGTCCTTGACTCCTGCTTGATAAGGGAGGAGTGATCCCTTCTGAGCATGGCTGGGCTGTGTGGAAGGACTTGTTGTAGGCTGACTTGCAGCTGAAAAACTCTAATGCAAGGAAGCCTGCAGAGAAGGGGTTGGCTAGACTGAAAGGAGTGCGTTTAAAAGGGTGCATGGAAGATGGGGTATTAGGGAGCAGGCACAAACCTGAAGGTTAGTATTTGTGTCATGCCACAAATACAGGTATGTGGCAGCAAGAGTATATAGCTACACACCTTCAGCCGAGGCTGGGATGGTCTTGTGGCCACAGACCTGGGCAGTAAAGGCTGGCTCTGCATATGAACTGTGCTCTCTCTCCATTCAGGTGCAGCAGACTGTACAGGATTTGTTTGGCCGTGCTCCTAGCAAAGCAGTTAATCCGGATGAAGCTGTTGCTATTGGTGCAGCCATTCAAGGTGGCGTGTTAGCCGGTGACGTTACTGATGTGCTGCTGCTGGATGTAACTCCCCTCTCCCTGGGGATTGAGACTCTTGGAGGTGTCTTCACAAAGCTCATCAACAGGAATACTACCATACCAACTAAGAAAAGCCAGGTACAAATTGATTCTAGATGGGTGGGTCTTTAGTCATGGTGTCAAAACACCCAGTGAAGGCTGCCTTGCCTATACTGGTAGATAGTCTAGATAGTCTTGTCTCTTGCTTACCTGGCAAGGAGAAGCGTCACAGAATCCCTGTTTAACGAGTCATTAGAAGGTGCAGTAAGCATCTCTGATTATTAGTGTGCCTGAGAGGGGAGGTAAGTTGAATTAATGTGTGCCAAGGTACCTCGGGGTGTTTGTGGCCTGAACGTGGTTGTGGTGTGTGTGCTGTGATGTAATTCTCAACACATCATTCTGAAGAAGAATCATGTGGAGATGTTCTGTAACTGAGCACCATGCCTGACTGAGACCACCTTTCTTGGGTGGCTTACCTTGGAAGGGTTTATTTTGCTTCCTGTGTAGTAAGTAGACCTGGGTGTGACACTTTCTCTCACTTTGCCTTGTCTGGGTCTGCTAGTGTGTTCTCTCACTGATAAGGCCCGTTCTCTGGGGCGTGGGGACAGGGGCCTGCTGCCTCAGGAGGAAATGTTCTGATAACAGAGCCTGCTGCTGGCACAGCGCTGCCAGTCAATGCTAACCTTGGTGCCATGGTGTTTTGTGAGAGGAACAAGCAATGATTCTCCCTCACTAAGAAGGAGCTTCTGGATATTCCTTGTTGTGGAGCAGTGTGTAAGGGTATCCCCTCATGTGTTGCAGTTTACTTGCTACACTGTAACTTTCTGTTCCCTTTCCGCAGGTGTTCTCCACAGCTGCTGATGGGCAAACTCAAGTGGAGATTAAAGTGTGCCAGGGGGAGAGAGAGATGGCTAGTGACAACAAACTTCTTGGCCAGTTCACCTTGGTATGTTGGCTACTTGGTATTCATGACCTTCCACTTGACCTTCTTTGAGAAGCTCAGAGCCTTCTCCATTTCAGCTGAGCCCTGAAGGCAGTGGGGGGGGAGTCGCCCTACAGAAGACATGTGATCCTGTTTGTAGTAAAACAGCAGTCTCTGAGGGCACAGCCTGATTCTGGGATGGTGGCAGGGGGAACAGCTAGTGTTTAAGGTGAGCTCAGAGTTCCTAACTAGCACAGGGGTTACTGTAGCTTTAGGGATTAATCATCTAGAAGCTCCTCCTCCACTGCTGGGCACAAAAAGCCTGATGTGAGCCTTTCCTCTGGTGGTGCAAGGACGAAACTTGGAGCAGGCTTCCCATTGACCTGCAGCCATAGAATCACAGAATGGTTTGGGCTGGAAGGGACCTTAAAAATCATCAAGTCCCAACCTGCTGCCATGGGCAGGGACACCTCTCACCAGACCAGGCTGCCCAAGGCCCATCCAACCTGGCCTTGAACACCTCCAGGGAGGGTGCAGCCACCATCTCACTGGGCAGCCTGTGCCAGGGCCTCACCATCCTCAGAGGGAAGAATTTCTTCCTAACAGCCAATCTAAATCTGCCCCTTCCAATTTAAAACCATTCCCCCTTGTCCTATCACTCCATCTCTTCTAAACAGTCCCTCCCCAGCTTTCTTGTAGCCCCTTCAAGTACTGTAAGATCTTCCTGGAGCCTTCTCCAGGCTGAACCAGCCCACCTCTCTCAGCCTGTCTTCATAGGAGAGGTGCTCCAGTGCATAGGGGAACCCCAATACTGCTTTTCTGTGCAAGCCTGTGGAGCTGCTCAGAGTGCTGGAGAACAGATGTGCCCCAGGCATGTGCGGGCGCTAACCAGCTCCCCACATGGAACTGGGCTGGCAAAATTTTGCAGTTACAACTTTGCTCAAACCTGTGTTTGGAAAGAGCCATCCAGAGAAGGAGGGCTTTGCCTTTCTTTTGTACTCTTGGAGCTGTGCTGCCTGTCACTCCTTTAATATGGTATCCTGAGAGGTAGTCAATGAAGTCCAGTTACATCAAGAATGGAGGAAACAGAACATCCTGCTATGCCCTGAGGGGAAGAGTGGCTTGTTCAGCAATAAAGCAAAACCACTGTCCCCTCCAAACCAAACTCGGGAGCTGCCTCCTATGGTTTCGGTGGACTTGCTCTGGGTAAAAATCTGTATCTAGATACTGCTGGTTCATCACATGGTGCCAGCAGGCATTTGGAGGACTCTGAGGGTCCGTTAATAGTTGATTCAGCTGACAGATCACCAAGATAATGCACCAGACAGCTCAGCATACCCTGAGCTGCCCTGTGGTGGGAGCTGATGGCCGAGCTCTTCTCGTTCTCAGGTTGGGATCCCTCCCGCGCCGCGCGGAGTGCCCCAGATCGAGGTCACTTTTGACATCGATGCCAACGGGATCGTGCACGTGTCAGCCAAGGATAAAGGCACCGGGCGCGAGCAGCAGAGTAAGTGCTGCAGGACACTGCCTGGGGGCGAGGGGGAAAGGTGTGGGGGCAGTGAGGGTGCCACAGCATGCTGGGCACTGAGGGTAGCAGTAGGTGTCTCCAGAGGTTCTCTCCTTGTACTTCAGGCAGGGATGAAGCACCTACTGATACCAAGGTCAAGGAAGTGCACACTGGCAGGGTTTTACCACATTCCAAGCAGTTTCACACTGATGGACAGTCCTGTCCTGGCCTCATGGTCTGCTGTGATCTCTGTAGCAATGCTTCAGCAGAGTGCAGCTGTTTCCTGGGGTTCCCTGTATGTCTGGGCTGTGCCTCGATCACCAGGGAGGTGTGGGTGTACGGGGTGGCTAGCTCAGGGCTCACAGGGCTGTGGAGCTGTGCTGCTGCTTACAGAGGTGTCCTGTGTCACTGAGGAGCTCAGGGCAGTGATGTTCTGCCCTATGTCACCCTGGAGGGACAGAAATTAGGGTCTGGGAACCCAGCACCTTGCAGGAGTTGCTTTTGAGCTGTGCCCTTGGGCATGCTGTTCCTTTGGGAGTGCCTGCTAATGCACGAAGTGCTTGTCATCTGTGTGAGGCTGCCTGCCTGAAGGTGCCAGCTTTTAAGGGAGAAATCCAGTTGGGAAGACTTCCCTTGAATCCAGGTCGTGTCAAGTACAGATGAACAGATCAGCCCTGTGCTGAGCCCCTGGTTTGTTTCTAATTACTCCATTAGAAAGGTCTTGAATTTCAAGTATTTTGAAGCAGTGGGTGTTTTGCATAACCACCTTGTTAATTTTCACCCATTTAGGCTGGAAACGTCTCTAAATGGCAGGAGGCTTGGGGACTTGGAGCTGCAGTCTATTCCGCTCTGCAGCGCAGCAAAATGTTAGGCCTGGTGTTCTGGGGTAATTAGCTACAGGGTTGACATTTTCTAAAGCTCTGTTGTGGGCTCAGAAAATTAATTTAAAGCATTCGTAGATTCCCCTGACACAAAATAGGTCTGGTTTGTGCCTCTAACTGGGAAGCCTTTGGTTGTTTCTTGGAGGCAACCACTTGAGCAGTCAAATGCGTGCTCTGGTTACAAAAAGTGCTGTTGGCAACTTGAAGGTCTACACTCTTATCACACTGCTTGGCTCTTGGCAGAGATTTGATACAAAACCACACCGGTTGTTACTGTGATTTCCTTGCTGCTTTTCCATGTGTTTTTTCCCTGCTGAGAGCCTCCTGTCTCTGAACAGCCATCTCCTGGTAATAGGCAACCAGAATGCTTTTAGCTGCCCCCATCTGTTCACAAACATGGTCCTGATTGTAAAGCCGAACTGTCTGTCTGCCTATCTCACATCTGCATCCAAAAGAAGAGGTGGCTTTATTCAGGGTTTTGCACAATTGACAAATACTAAGTAAAAAACTATTGAGGCTCTTAGTTATACCCTTTTTGGACTTGGTGATACCCTGGGTGCTGGTCCTCTCTCTAGCAATGGAATTCTGCTTTACTGTGAAAATGAGCTCAAGTCTAGACTATACTTTGTGCCATTAATGGAGGTAAAAAGGGGGGACCTTTAAGGGCCTCTCCATAGAACCACGCTATGTTCACTTACCAAGGTGGGGAATGTCTTATCCTGCTGCCAGCCTGGGCTGCCTTCCAACAGTGAAAGGAATTGCTGTGCCCTAGTAAAACAATTCATCCTGTTTGGATATTGTTGTTGGTTGGTGTGTTTGTAGGCTTGGGGGTTTTTTTTAGTTTTGTGGTTTTAACCTGCTAGGTGCCCCTTTGGTTTGGGGCTTTGTGTGCACATGCATGTCTCAGGAGAAGGGCCAGGGTGACTTGCAGACCAGTGGACAGGAAGTGTGGCGGAGCTGGATAGTTCATAGATCTTGGATGTTGGGCTTTTATCTGGCCAGCAGCATCGCTGCCTTCTCAAAAACTAACTGTCCTTGTACTGCCCATGGGGTCTTCACAGCTGCAGTCCCTGAGCAAGGCTGCTGCCATGGAGAGGGTTTGGGAAGCTACTCTCCTTTCCTCAGAGATGCTTTATTAATGCTTATTCTCTACTACAGTTGTTATCCAGTCATCTGGTGGCCTTAGCAAAGATGAAATTGAGAACATGGTGAAGAATGCAGAGAAGTACGCGGAGGAAGACAGGCGGAGGAAGGTAACGTGATCGTTATGACATCTACCAGTGTGTAGTGTCCCTGCCTGATGCTGTTCTTCTGTGCTGTTAACTGTGCCACCTCAAAGGAGCTGTAGGTTCTGGTCTGTGTAGTCTTGAGCTGTTTGCTTGTGCGGTTACCCAGATACCTCCTTGCTTCCTACGTTCAGTTTACACTCCAGGGTTGCAAGAAGCTGAATGCAGAGGGATTTGGATCTTGGGTTTGGGTAACTAGCATTTCCATTCTTCCCTGAAGAATTACTGGGACATGGAGGCAGCAGTAAGTAAAGTCACCTGCCTATTACTTAGGAGTAAATAGCTTTGCAGCTCCAGTTGTGTTTCTTGTCATCAGTGCTCTTCACTGTCTCACTCTGTGCCCACTACCTTCGCTGTTACTTTGAGCTGGCCTCCTCCAGCTGGGTTTTCAGCGATGTTCTGTTTAAATGGAAGTGGTATAGGGATGCTTAAACTCTTTCTCTGAGTTTATTTTAAAGCTTAAATTACAGAACCTGCCAAGCAAAGCTGCACCTCAGCTTCTTCCTTCATAAATGGGAAGCTGCTTTCCACAGTGCTTAAAAACATCTCTCTGTGGCACCTTGAATGCAGTAGTTGTCTGAGCACAGCGTTGGCCCTCAGCACAGGTGAAGCTAGCAGGAGATGTGTGAAAGCCTCACTGACTTAGTCAAGGAAAGACTGTCACTTGCCATGGTTGAGTGACTGAATCTGTGGTGTTCATAGGACTAATGGTTGGAACTAAGTGGTTTAATGAGGGTAGTACTAATGACTTACGCTACTAGATGTAACGCATTGATTGTTAAGCAGGCACAGTGCAGGGCTGCTCTGCCAGTCCGTAGAAACCTGTCTCGGGTGTTTGGGCAGCGCTGTAAATCTCTCCTTCAGTAGTGAAGGGATCAGAAGAGGACTAAAGGAGACAAGGTGTGGAATAAATTCACATGAAGCAGCACTGCCTTGCCACAAAAGCTCTAACACCACAAAACATGAGCTCATTAGCATTCGTAGCTGAGATGGAGACTGTTTTAAGACCTTGGTCTGAAAGTCCTGCTGTTTAAATAACCATATCATTGCTGTGAAGTGTGGGTGGTGACTGAGTGCTTGAAGAGGCTGCACTGGCAACTCCTTCCTCTTGCCTTACTTTGCATCTTAAATCGCTAAGTTCCTCCCTGTTGCAGTTGTGAAGTGGGACTCATCTCTGTCCTGTGACCTGTCAGCGGAAGGTGGTTAGGGTGCTTTAGCTAACACTTCTCTGTCTCTTTGCCTCACCTGCATAACTGTAATTGTCAAAATTCCCCCATTACAAGATTCTGGTTGTGGTTTTACTGCTGTGGAAGTACCCTGAATGCATAAACAGAGCTACAGCTCTGCTGGGCTCAGTGTAGACATAGTGTGGAAACAAAAGTACTTTTCATCAGCTTTCCTCTGCAAGTGGTTAACCTGGGAATATCACTGTGCCCATGTGTAAGTAGACTTTTACAGATGGAGAGGGCTGGGTGTCCCAGAGAGGGTTCCTGGTGAAATGGTTCATGTTGGCACTAGGGCTGAATTAGGACTCCACAGGACCACTGCTCCTCTGTACTTAGAGCTTGCCCTGTGGGCTCTCTCTGCGGCAGTGACCTTAGGAGCTGGTATTCAGCAGTGCTGGATGAGTTGCTTCCACTTCCAGGGAAGTAGGATTTGCAAAGCGTGAAGGTGTGAGGACCACCCATATTGGCTGCCCATGGGGCTCTCTGCTGGAACACATCCAGTAATGGTTTACTTGCATTTCTTCTGCCTTCCTTGGGATTAAAGACTACCCTGGGTGGGAGCTAGAAGGGGGGTTGGCAGCTTGGGGGAAGAAATGTCCCCTGCTAGTTCACACACAGGCAGCTCGTGCCCCGTGGTGTACGCAGTAGGCCCTTACGCGCTCTCTTGCGCAGGAACGTGTGGAAGCTGTGAACATGGCCGAGGGCATCATCCACGATACAGAGTCCAAGATGGAGGAGTTCAAGGATCAGCTGCCAGCAGATGAGGTGGGTAGCTTCCAGTCCCGTAACAGGAAGGGAGGTAAGGTTCCTAACTGTCTTTGCTTGGACTCTCACCTCACTCACAGCTGGGGTATTTCTGTGCTGTAGAAAGATGGTATGATCATCAGCTCTTCTGGTTTTCGTGCTGGGAATGGGTTGCCCAGCAAGGTGGAGTCACCGTCCCTCTGGGTGTTCAAGGAGAGGTTGGATGAAGTACTCATAGACATGGGTTAGTAATACAGCTGGTGTGGGGATGGTTGGACGGGATGATTTTGAAGGCCTTTTCTTAGGGTTTCTGTGATGAGTGAGATGGAGGATGTAAGGATGTACTTGGAGGAACATGGTTTGCATAATAGTGAAAATCCTATTTCAAAGTGCAAGTTCAACCTTGCAGAGGATCCAAGAGCCTGGGAAGCTGTTAATGAAAGGCTTCTGCATTGATTATGTCCTCAACTTGGCCCTGTGCTGACATAAGAACTGTGCTGTAACCTGTGTGAAGGGGGTTTTCCTGGCAAGCCAGAGCTGGCGAGTGGTGCCTCCCAGTGTAGGAGGAGAGGTGCAAAGGCAAAGCTGCTCTGTAGGCTGGCAGCCTCTGTAGGGCAAACCTAGTGCCATGGGAGTTACTGTATCCATGTAGCTCCAGTTTTCCTTGCGTCTGTAGTAAAGTGGATATTTAGTATCAAAACAATGCTTTTTCTACCACTGTTAAGTGAGGGTTTAACTTCTGCATCACAGGTTTCGAAAGCCAGGTTTAAAACAGATTGTAGGATTCATGTGCTGAGGATACTTGGAATGAAAAGGCTGGTAGAGCCTCTGAGGCTCAAGGGAACCTGGCTGTAGCTCATCAGTAAATAGCCCCTGATCAGCTTAAGTACTGTCTCTCAGCCCAGCTCCTCTAGGATGGATACGGCCTGACTGCAGTTATGATCACTGGCGTTTTCTCTCTCTCAGGAGCACAGACCCCAAATCCTTGTTCCCTGCAAGAGCTGCTCTTCCCTCTGATGGCTTTTGGGGAACACCAAGGGAAAGCAGGCAGCAGTACTTAGAAGCAAGGCCTGTATGGTTGGGGGGGAGATGGTGACACAGCACAGGTGGAGTTGGTCATGTTCCCCATGCTGTGGGTCTGCATGAGAGCTCTGCCTGCGAGCGCTGCCGGCACAGCTGTCCCCCGGTAACCCCGCTTCTCCGGGCTGCCTCTCCAGCAGCGTGCCAGTCTGAGGGAGAAATGCCAGACTGCGGGGAGGCTTTGACAGATGGCTACAGGGGCTGGGATGAGACCGTATTGCTTTGGTTTGCCTCTGCTCCTTCTCCCATGTGCAGCAAAGGGATTAAACAGGGTGATGAACAGCCTTACTCGTTGGCTTTCTGACAGTGCCTTAAATAGAGATGAAAACCAGCTTTTTTTTTCCCTTCCCTTTCCCCTGGCTGCTGGGGTGCCTGACTCTGTGTGAGGTGTGCCGGGGAGAGCCGTGCTTATCCTTGGCGGGCTCTTCAGTCTCAGCAGGGCTGTCTGTCCCTGGCGCCTCCACTGAGACTGCAAACAAGGGGACCGATTAATGCCAACTGTGGCACATTTAGTGACATGGACAGGTGCCTGTTGGGATCTGAGCACAGTTGTGGTCCCTGCAGACCCAATGGCTCAGTGTGAGACCTAACTTTGTGGCTTTGGCAAAAAAAAAATCCCAAACCCAGTAGTTTTGCTGTGGGTGAAGGGACAGGAATGAGATTTGCTGTGATTTCATCATGTTTGCTTGTGACTTATTTGCAGTGCAACAAATTGAAGGAAGAAATCGCTAAAATGAGAGAACTTCTGGCTCGTAAAGATACTGAAACAGGAGAAAACATCAGGCAGGCAGCAACCAGCCTGCAGCAAGCTTCCCTGAAACTCTTTGAGATGGCATACAAGAAGGTAGGTTTGCACTCAGTTCCATTTTTGTAGCCCCTGGATGGAGGCTAGGGGGGCGTCCTGCCGTAGGTACCCCACCTCTCAGGGTGATCTGTTAAGTTTCTGTAGCAGTTGGATGGAAAAGTGCTGGAAGCTCTTGGAGCGCACCAGGAAGAACACGGACAGGGCTTTATCCTAGGTGTGTAGTGCCTAAAGAAGCAATACAATAGACTTTAGAGATGATGGTGTAACAGTCTTAACCCCTCTTAAGCTACAACTGTAGCTTGTTCTCTGTCCCTGAGAAGGCCTGCCTGTCCCAGCCGTGGCTGCTGTGGACGTCACCTGCCTGGGGAAGTCCCCCAGCACAGACGTGGCATGCTCTGCCCCAGTGACCTTGGTGGGGCTAAGCTGCTTGTTCTGCTGTCAAACTGGAAGCGTTCAGCACGGCAGTGTAAGCTCGTTACAGCCATAGGAAAGCATAAATAACAGGAACATCATCTCCCGCTTAGTGGCAGTGGTGCAGAGATGAAGACACTTCCACTCTGCAGAGGCCAGTTGCCTCTTCACTGTGCGAAAGGTCTCTTCAGTCTAGAACTAACTGAAGCAGCTTGCTGGGGGGAAATGTCAAGGAGAAGCGTTCTGCTCTTACTACAACTAATCAGCCAACTTTTTGCAGATGGCCTCTGAACGAGAGGGTTCTGGAAGTCCAGCAGGGGATCAGAAGGAAGAGAAGCAATAAGAAGTCTCTGTCTTGCCTTGACCAGAGTGTGAAGAAGAGATTGATTGTCTTGACGCTTGGGAGAGAAAGGACCTCCTGAGCAGCAACGGGCAGAATTCAGACTTACTGTGTTTTTGCAGTATTCTATATATAAAATTCTTTAATGTATAAACTTAGTGATGTGTCTGCTAGATAAATTGTCACTTGATGAAAGTTGATTCACACCAGACCAAGTTCTGAGTGTTTGGCCCTGTGGTATTCAACTGAGGCACCCAGGGACTCGCTGATCATTCGTTTCCCATACTTGACTCAGTGGTGGTCTAAATCCGATAGCAAAGCTTGGAAACCCTGTCGCTAAACAGAAGGGTGGGGATGGAAGTCCTGCTGGAACTGGGAGAAGAATAACACCTGTGGTGAGCAGGTACCAAGGCCTGTGAACAGCCATGAGAAGGCTGGTTGTGTTGCTAGAGGACATTCAGATTTGCAGCTAGGCTAGTGCCCTTGTTCCCACAGAGAGGGGCTACTTCAAATTTAGCTGTAAAGTTATTCCTTTCAAAAGAGGCTGTGTGGAAGGTAAAATGTTGCTTGTCTGAGCCTTCTGCTCCATCCTGTGTCTGTTCTCTGCTTATGGTAAAACAATTTCCTTGAGAATAAAACTGTTACTGGATCCATTCTGGACTTTTTTAAAATAAAAGCTGAAAAGTGTCCAACCCAGAGTTCTTGGTGTCCTGGCCTCTGATGGAGAATGTCATCATGTGAGCTGGTGGGCATGCGGCAGCTCTGGAATCTCTGCTTTGTTCGAATGCAGGAGGGAATACCTGGTGTCAGGCAGGCTGCTGTCCCTCCCCAGCATTACTCCCCATGCATGGCTGGAGGCCTGGCTGTGGTCTCTATAGCTGTGGGGCACTTCATCTGGGCTCACCCTCCTGCCAGAGGCTGTGGCCTGGGTGCAGCAGAGGAGGGGCAGGTCCTTGCCACACTGTTTCTGCTTTTTCCTCTCACTGCTGTGTGTGGAGTCATCTGGGGTGAGAATGCAGATGTTACAGCTGCCTTGTCTGGATAGTTCCCATACTTAGGAGGAAGGGGAGACTTCTGCCACCCCTGATGCTGTCCTGACCAGGGGAAGCTCTTGGGGAAGGGTGCAGTTATCCCAGGAACTTTCCTAGGAGTTGGGGACTGGAAGGTACCTAGTCTGCTTCAGCTCTCCAGCAGTCCCAGCAAGAAAGGCTGGAAGCAGGTTCCCCCGGCAGGCCAATCGGCCCAGGGCCTCTGCCAGAGGAGGAGAAATCCTTTAGAGAGGAGTGAGGGGGAGCTCAGTCCCACTGTGTGACTAGTCCCTGCTCTGGGAGGCTGGAAGAACCTGCAGCAGCTGAGAGGACACACATGTAGCAGTTGCCTCTCCTGAGGGCTGCTGGAGCCATCTCTGTGTGCAACCACGTGTCTGGTGTGTGGAACCAGGGCCTGTGTTCCCACAGTGTAACCCTGCTTCCCTCCCACATTCGGCTCTGGGACCTGGCAGAGCTCTGCAGGATGGCTGAGAACAATCGCCTTTATAAACTCAGTTGCAGGGAAGCCCTGTCCTGAATTTCCCTCTGAGCCTCCAGTGTCCTGATTCATTGATCAGTGTTGGCCTTTCCTTCTTGAATGAATTATTCTCCATCACAGCTTAAAGCCACCTTTCTTGGATGTTCTGTAGTTCTTAATGCCCTGTCCTGAGCTCCTCCCCCGTAAGGCAAGTGACTGGATTGGGGCTGGAGAAGTGAAATCAGGTGATGCGTGTCAGGCTGAGAACTGTTTCTGGCTGTGGAAAGCTGCCAGGAAGGCAGAGGATACAGTGAAAAGGAGCAACTCCTGCCCCAGGGAGTTAACTGCTGCTGGAAAGGTACCTGTCACAGGGAGAAGGGGTGATGAGGGTCCATCGCTTGCTGCCATTTTCTGGGTGGGCTGAGAGCTCAGGCAGCCTGTAGCCCAGCGGCGCTGCAGGCCTGGAATGAATTACTGGGTACAACTAATTAGAAACGTTTTGTGTGTGTTCTTTACGGAAAAAAAAAAGGAGACAGAGCAATGTTCGTGCTGTGTGCTTCCACCCGGGCCCGGGCGGGAGCGGGTCATTGCAAGGCACGGCCTCCTTAAGACAACGGCAGCCGGTAACAAACGGGACGGGGAGTGGATTCCCTGGCGCCTGCCTGGCTTCGGGAGCGGAGAGAAGGCTGAGATATCCACCCCCGCTTTCCTTTCCTAACGGCGTTCTCCCCGGGCTCAGGACAGCGGGGTTTGGGGAGCGGCCCCGAGGCCAGGGACCCGCTGCGCTGGCTGTGCAGGCTGGGGATGTCTCGCTTCCTGGGGGAGCACAGGAGGGAAGCAAGCCGGAGTCTCTCCTCCCTTCTCCATAAAGCAGTGGCTGCCAGCGCGCTGCGAAGGCACGGCTCCCTCCTTAAAACGCCTCTCCCAGTTGCACGGCAGGATGTTGAAGAAGTTCTCTCTAATTCTGGCTCTGCCCCCGTGGCTGCTCTCGGCTCCCTCCTCGCTCCCGCGGGGCTGTGCCGGCTGTGGGAGCCAGGCGCTGCTCGGCATCTGTGAGAGCTGCGGGGGGAACTGACGGCAGCGTCTGGCACGTCGCGGAGGCTGGAGCAGAAAGTGCCACGGCAAAGTGAGGGCGTCGGGCTGGGAGGCGGCAACTGGGATGCTCGGCGGGTGTTTTTGGGAGTCCCTGGATTGAACTGGGAGTGGGATTGCCAGCGAAACACGGGGTAAGCTGTCCACCTGCCCATCTCCATACTCTGGCCCTCTCGTATGGGTCGCAGAAACTTCCATCTCAGCAGATCATCTAAAGCCAGGCATAATCCTCTTGTTTCAAGGAGGATTGTAAACGCTCGGTGGGACCAGATGCATGAGGGGAAAAGACCTCTGAGGGTTGGAATTGATACTTGCCTGGCCCCAGAAGAGAAATGGGACTTCAAAATCCAATCAGGTGGTTTGGAAATTCAGAGCAGTTACTTCAGGGGTGTGTTACCCCTGGCACCAGGGAGCCAAGGGGCAGCATGGGAGGGAGAGGAGGCTGCGGCAGGCTCCGCCTATGGCAGCGCTTGCCGGGCCCAGGGCAGGATGGCAAATGCTGGAGCTAGGATGTCCCAGTGAGGTGCATTGGGGTTGGAGGGACACCATGGCCATGACATCCCCCCAGCATCCAGTTGGCCGTGCCTGCTCAGCATTAACCCTCTGGATCCATCGCCTCCAGGTGAGCAGGGAAGCAGCCTCCCTGCTCCTGCTCAATAAAATGAACAGGCAAATGGCTTCAGTGTCATTTCGTCACTGCGTTTCCAGGTGGGCCCAGAGGCAGAGCTGGCCCTGGCACTCAGTGGAAGCAAATGCACTGCCCAGCGCCCTCGGAGCATAACAGGCAGGCTGCGGGGCTGCAAACCCGGGCACCAAGGCTGTGGTTATGTTTCGACATGGCCCTTGCAACTGCTCACAGCCCCACTGGCACTGCGGGTGTGCTGCCACCGGGGTGGGCTCCCAGCCGTGCTCTCCAGGAGCCGGGCGAGGCTCCTCCAAGGATGCATCCCTAAGAGAAGCCCCAGACCATGGGCACCGCAGGGACACCGGGATGGGCTGGCGCAAACCCCCGGTTCATGTGGGACCTGGGGGAAGTCTTGCAGGCTGCTGTCCCTGGCCGTACCGCGGGGCAGGGCAGCCCGGGGCGCACCGTCCCTTTCCAGAACAGGGCTGCGGGGGCGCGGTGCCCCCCCCCAGCCAGCGCTGGGGTCTCCGCTTCCCCACCCTCTTTCCTACACGTCCCGCTGCCCTTCTCCGGTACTGGCTCCTTCAGAGCAGCGCCCCGAGCTCAGGGCGCCACGACTGGGTCCTGCTCCCGGCCGCCCCAAGGTGACGGTCCCGGGGGGAAGGGGAGACGCCCACTGACCCTCGGGCTCCGCTCTGCCGGGGCCCCGTCCCAGGCTCCCCCAGGCGCTGAGGGAGGAACCGCCCGGGCCGGGCCGGGCATCCGCAGCCCCCGGCACGAGGGGCCGAGGACCCGGGGGAAGGAGTCGGGGGAAGGAGCGGCGGCGCCCCGCAGGGCGGCGAGACAGACACCCGGGGTGAGGTCAGCCCGGGCGGGGCCGGAGCCGCGGAGAGACCGTACTCAAGTCACGCCGCTCCCGCCGCCGCGGGCCCTTTAAGCGCGCGCGGGGCAGGCCGCGCGGCTCTCGCGAGACCCGCCCGAGCGCCCCGCCCCGCCCAGCCGGGGGACT
>VZTU01019904.1:299296-337888 GCA_013400835.1 Zapornia atra | reverse complement strand
AGGCTGGGCGAGCGGAGCGGGTTTGGGGCCCGGCGGATCGGGCCGCCCGCCCGCCTCTCCCCCCGGGCCGCGGGGAAGGCTCGGTGGCAGAAAGGAAGCGTAACCGCGCTACCGCACGGGAAAAGGGCAGCGCCTGCCGGTAAGCTCCCCGCTCGGCCTGGCCGCGGCTCGTCAGCTGTTTCCGCCCTCCCCCACCTTGCCCGCCCCGGGCCCTGAGCTCCCTGCGGGGGTGTCACTCACAGGTGCGGGTGTCCCGGCCCCTCGGCGCGGGAGGCCCATGCTGGCTGCGGGGCTCCACGCCGTGTCCTGCCTCGCCATGCCTCTTGGCCGGCCCGTGCCAGCTGGCACCGGGGAACGGCGGATTCCTGCCGGAGTAGCCGGCTCCTGTGGCCCCCGTGCAGGCTTGGGCTCCTCCCAAGGGACCAGCTGGCCGGGGGAGACAGGAGGGTGAGGGCAGGGCTGCCGGGGCCGAGGCAGGGCTTATTTATTGCTTCTCTTGCTTGACTTTGCTCGCCCCTGCACCTTCCGGTAACAGAGCTTAGCTCCTTTTCCCTGACAGCAAGCTCTTCCAAAGTTTGGGTAGTGTTAAATTGAAAGCCTTTAATCCCACTTACATCCTTCTTGCACTTTGATTTCTTTCTTACCCCACCAGAAGTGAAATTGCTGGGTGTTCTTACAGCCCACCCCATGCTGAAGGTGCTGTGGTGCCTGTTCCATGGGTAACTCAGTGGTGGGGTGGGTCAGGATGCTGCTCAGGCTTGAGTAATTGCTGGAACTATGGGCACCAGGGCTGTATAATGGTACAGAAACCATGAGTGTCGGTATGCAATAAAATAAAAATGAAGGGCAATTCCTTATGTGCTGCTGTGGCTCCAGTTACCATGGGCTCACCTGAGCCGGTGTTCATCTAGCTGGGACACCGCAGGGGTTGTATGGTGGCCACCTAAAAGGCGGGTTCCCTCTGGACAGCTCCGTGTAAGCCAAACCACTGTCCTGTTCTTTCCATAGCACTGGTGTTTGTTCTTGTGTGTGGAGTAGACCAGGAGAGTCGTTTGGCTGAAAACCAACCCGGGCAGGAGGGGAAAGGGGAGAAGAATTGAAGCCACAGGTCTCTGAATGTTTCTTAAAATCTGATTCACAATGTAGCTGTGCAGGGGACGGGGCTGTGGGAGCGGGTTTTCCTCCCCTGCCCCGGGGTGGACTTTGGCTGCCGGAACTGATCACTCAGCTGTGCCTTCGCCCAGTGTTGGCAGCATGCGTTGTACTTACCGGGAGGCCCCGGCCAGCAGAAGAGTGTGTGAGTGCTTTCCGCTGTGAAGTTGAAAGGATTTGGGGAGCTACAGGCACCTGCGGCAGCTTGTGAAAACAGCTGTCGGTCCCTGTAACTGGGCCAAGGGAGGCTGGGCTGTGTTTTGGGAAGGTACAGTTAGCATCTTCGCTCTCCCTGATTCAGAACGTAGTAGCATAACTGTGTCTACCCGTAGTGGCAGCTCTGCTCTTGTTTGGAGTACAGGAATGTTGCAGAGAGCAAGGTTAAACCTGGTGTTGGAGCCCTTCCAGGAGAGGTGAGGCTGAAGGGCCAGCCTGCAGCGGGTGGCTCTTAGGGTAGTGGCTTCTTGGGGCCACAGCCCAGGTCTTCCTTCTTCCCCATCAGCCATCCCTGGTACATCTCTACTCTGTGGTAAAGGTGCTGCAAGCACAGTAAAATGCGTGTAGGAGGTTTAGCTGAGCCCTCTGGATCCAGCATATCTCCTAGATGTCGTGATAGCTGCTGTTCCTTAATTTAATATGTGTGCTAGCTGCTAAACCACCACCTGACGAAGGCTGCTGATGCCAGCAATCCTTCTGTAAGCAAGGTTGTGCCGGTTGTGTGTCAGTGCATGTTGTGCTCCCAGGGAACTCTAGGGTAAAATTATTCTGGTCTGTTCAGGTCCAGTAAGGGGAAGAGATGCTGTAAGTTTTGTCACCAGAAGCGTTAGGCTCCCCGGCACAGGAGGTGTGAGGCAGTGGAACAGGCTTTTCCGGCCTTTGGGAGAGTCGCTTCCTCTTCCTGTGAAGTAGGAAGACCTGTTCTGGGGTGGGTTAGGGGGCAAAGCCTTTAAATAGGGTGATGTGGAGGACCAGGGACTCCTTGGCGTCTCCACCTTCCTTTACTCATGTACTCCTAATAGTGACCCAGCAGCAGTGTCCCAGTTTCATGTGCTGGTTGTTCCTGCAGCGGATCAAAGGGACGGGAAGGAGAGGAAGCTGGAGCTGGATGTTCAGCTCACATGTGGCGGTTGGGGCGGCTCTGCTGTTACCCAACTATTTCACTAAAACCTCAATGAAATCTTCAGAACATTACCAAAATATTAAGTGAGTGTAAGAGCAAGGAAATGGTTTTATTGTGTCTGGGATAGATGAGGTAAATGGTGGGATTGGGTCAGAGGACGGAGGGAGAAGGTTAAAGCCAGAAGTTGATTGGCTGGAGGCTAGCGAGGGCAAGGCTGCTTCACAAGCTCTAACGTGACGTCCTAGCAGGAATGGCCTGTTGTTTTTCCAGCGCTGCTTAGGAAAGCTGGCTTTCTCACTGATCCCTGGGTGGTAAGAACATGGCAAATAAAAACGATGAAAAACAATGTTTAATGCACCCCCCAGCCCCACTCTGAACCCCTACCTCTGCCAGTGGGGAGCAGAAGGAGCTCTTGTCTGCATCTTGCTTCCGAACCCAGAAGTGTCTGTTGGCTCCTCTGAGCTCTTACAAAGATGAGTACCAAACTGTCTGGTCCTGTGCGAATTTAATGAGCTGATCTTTTGATTTGGTGAGAGGGGAAGGGGAGTAGCTGGTATCTGCAGAGAGTGTTTGAGTGAGAGCGAAAGGGACGAGTTCTCTGCTGCAGGCAATTAACCTTTCTGCCCAGAGGAAGATGAGGGTAAAAGGCTGGTGATAAGCAAGTTAAGCCCTTGTGAGAAGTCTAGCCTTGTCATCTAGCCTTCATCTCTGGGAGCTTGGGCTTCCATCAAGCATCTCTGCTTCTCCTCTGCAAAGGGATTCTGCTTTCAGTCCAGATTTTGTGAAACAGTCCTGCTGAAAGACTGTGCCCCCCCAGAAGATGCTGCTGTGCCTTTGCACGGAGATCAAGTAGGAGCAGCACTAGACATTGTGTTTTTCCCTTATCCCCCCCTTCTCTCTCGGCTTTTCTGCTGTTGCTTCATGCAGTTTTCCAGTGTCAGTGTTAAGCTGACAATCACTCTTTGTTCCTGTGGTCTTTGCAGTTCTGAATAGTTAGCAGGTCCACGGTCAGTGTTTTCTGCTAATCCAAGCTGTAAATGCTCAGCAGAAGGAGGTTTTCGGCAGCAGCCAGTGCTCGCCTTGCAGGGTGGGGCCTGAGATGTCGCATCTGAATCGTGTTTGGAAAACTTCTCAAAGTCCTGGAAGCGAGGGCTTTCTTCTGTGAAGCGCCCTGCTCAGAAAGGGGTTACTGTCCCCTCTGCAGGGCAGGTGGGCTGCCTGGCCCCTGAGGGTGTGGAGCTGCATTAGGGTAGTAAAACCTTCAGGAACCTGCTCCCTCAAGACATGTCTCCTGCCTTGAACTGAAAAACTGGGCTAGACTTCTGTTGGGGGCAGCAGCCCTTGAGTTACTTTACTGAAGCAGGAGGTGAAGCGAATGGTGCCTGTGATGGCTCTGCCTGCAAGCACAGCTAAGGCTGACAAACAGTGTGTCAAAGAATGTTTCTCCCAGTTAAGTATTTTGGAAGGTTGGGGGCAAGGCCTTCCTGTCCTTCTGCAGCCAACTCTGAAGGAGTTAACTTGTTCTGGTTGTAACCGGAAGAAGCGTATCGAGGCAGGAGAGCAGAGAAAAGGCAAGAGAAGTCTTGGTGTCTCCACAGAGCCATGGGAGAGCAGAGCGATGCAGCTTCCTGCTAAGGTTCAGGTTCTCCCAAGTTGAGGTGTCCATCTGCTGTGTGGGAGAAACCAAACATGAAACCAAAGCCCCTAAGAAGGACAGAGGCATGGAAAGGTGTGGGAATTCCTGGAAAGCGAAAGATAAACTAGTTGTGCTTGAGTGTGGAGAAGCTGTTGCTTAGGCATAAATAAAAAGACAGCTTAGACATAAATGGTTTTCCCAGCTTGTGTTGCAGAAAGCGTTGTTAGGAGCTGGGTGCTCCCACAGTCCCTCTGGAGCCTTGCTGGCCCTCACGCAGGGGCCCAGCTTTGGAATTAGCCTTGAGCTGCTGCTGTTTCCCAGTCTAGTGTGACAGGGACGGGAGGCTGTGCATCTCCGCGCCTTGTGCTGGGGTGTCCTGGGATGCTGTTGCTTTTGTGAGCAGGCAGGGTGGCCTGAAAGCCCCTCTTCTTGTGAGCTACCCCTGCAGCTCTGACTGCTGGGATGCATTTAGGGAATAACCAGGGTCAGTTGTGAGTAGATGTCCTGTTCAGGTTTGCCTTGTTCCTGATTTCATTTGAACAAAATGCTTGGAAACTGGTGGTGCTGGGGTCATAGCATGCTGGGCCGGTGAGCTCTGTTGCTCTCCTCAGTGAGGCACCGCAAATACTTGCTCACTCCGGGGAGCATCTGCAGCACTTGGGTGTGGATGGCTTGTTCTGCTGACAGCAGTTGCCATACAGGTACCCTGCACTGGTGTCTTCTGGGCAGGAAAAGCTGTGGAATAGCTGAATGTGGAGAACAGTTGATTCTTAACTGTGGTGGGAACTGTATTCCACCATATATGCATATAAGGTACAGTGCACTGCATCTAGCAGTGTACTGTAACAATACCCGTGTCCAGGCAGGTATCAGTATAGACATCTTGTCTTTAAGTGATGTCATACGCCAGGAGGGGGTTTTGATGTGGTCTGTCTTCACTGTGACTGGTGCCTGGCTGTGCTGCTGGAGATGTGTCAATTCAGAGGGTCCCACTCCCAGGCTGGCAGCAGATCATTCCCTGCCTTCTTTATGGGGTTCTGTCCGTGGCAGTACCTTAGGTCTGGGAAGTGGTTTAGCTGTTGGTACAGGATCTGTCTCGGCAGAGCTGAAGCCTTCACCTTACAGTATGGAGTGTGATGGAGACCTTGAACCGGGGCGGATCTGGGAAAGGCGCTGCTGTGGCACAGTACAGCTTGGCTTTCCAACGTGTGCTGGGATGTTGCAGTGGTGGTATGTCCTGCTAGTGCCTGTCACAGGATGGATAGCCTCGAGGTTCTCCATGGCAAGCTGATGTCTCCAGTGGACCTTGCTTTGCTGTGGCTAGAGTCTGGGCTGGGCCAGCCTTGGGTGAATGGCTGTCTCACCCTGGGAGCATGGGACCAGTAAGCGGGGCAGGGACTGGAAGAACAGTCGAGTTTTCTGCTCCGGCTTTGTGACTGTCACTGAAGTACGGAGTGACGATTGAAGTTCTTACCTAAGCTGATTTGCTTCCTCGAAGTAGTGCTTTGGCAGCCTGCTTGTCTGAAGGGTGGTTTCTAAAGGAGGTGACGTTTCTGTTGCGGAGGTAAAGGCTGTAATGTTAAAACCTCCTTTTGCTTCTGGTGGTGTAGAGGAAGGAGAAGACACTTGTAGAGAGGCCGGAATGGAAATAGGTCAGGGCAGGAGTGACACCCCAGGGCTCTGTGGCAGGTAATGGCGTAGGATGTGCTGCTTCCCTGCTCTGACTGAGTCTCTTTGGGCTTCTGGTCTCCACAGTGCTGGGGTTGGATTTCCTGGGAGCAGGGCTGGTCAGAGAGGTGGTGTCTCTTCTGGGCGTGTGTTTCAGTGGCGGTCTGAGAGCTGCCCGCTCCCCATGCCAGCCAAGAAGGCAGCCGGAGCCTGGGAGGATGTCCGAAGGGTTGTTGACATCCTGCTGTTTGCCTCTGCCTAATTGTTGTAAAACATTTCCTGGGCTTTCTCATCTGCCGGCTTTACCTGTTCCCTTTGAGTTATAGCAACAATTAAGAGGTGCTGTTTCCAGCGTACACGCTAGAAGTGGCAGAAAATGACCTGATCTGGGAGAACGGTTACATGTCAGACAGGACCTCGAGTAAGTGTTTTATAGCCCTCAGTACTTCAGCAGCCTGATACCCTCTTTACAACTGCATGAATCATTAGTGAGCAGTGTGATTCATACACAGATCATCATTCACATTGAGCTAATGAATGAGCCCCTGACTGCTGAAGACAAATGACATGGTAGAGGATGGGAATGAGCACCTCAAAAGAGGACAGACTTTTTTGGCTTTGTGGCAACTGGATTTCTTTTTTTTCCCCTGTTAGCTCCCTATTCCCACGTAGCTCTGAGGCATTAACATCTTAACAAGCAAATCTGGATTTGTTGCTCCAGTCCCTTGGTGTACATCTTGTACCCGACTGGCCCATTAGCATAATGCAACAAGTCTTTTAAACTTGAAGCATTAATAATTGGAGAGGGAGGAGGGAGAGCAGGGGAGCTGTGGCAGAACCAAGCCTCCCAGTGAGTCACAAACGTCTGAAGTGCAGAAATGTCTGTTCCACTTACCAGTAATTGGGCATCCGGGCTTTCTGCATGAGGTCAGATGCAGCCAATAAGGTCTGTTCCAAACATGCCTGTGCAATTATGTTTTGTGATGTGTTGCCTTTGATCCAAGGATTTCGGAGTGGCATCGATTCACCTTCCCTGTGGGGTGTGTGGTGTCTACTTGTGCTGGTTCAGTGCTCCTCGGCGGTACGGGATGTAGTTGGGATCTGCTCCTGGAGCTGCAGAACTGACTTTGGATTTGGGTGCTGGTGGCTCCCTGAGCAGCCGCTGCCCCAGGGTTGGAGCTGGCTCCGGATGGGGATGGGATGAAGCTCGGAGCATGGAGTTGCTTACATTGAGCTCTGCACAGGTAGTGTGTGGTGGGCAAGGGCTCTCTGTACCTGTGCAGCTGTTGGACACGTGATACCTGGCCCAGTGCTCTGTGCAGAGAGGTCTGTGACCTTTCTGTCCCTGGGGAGTGATGCATGCTGAGTTCGGGAGGCAGGTCCTGGCCCTCGGCCAGCGACTGCTCCTGGGGGGAAGCACCGCCTTGCCTGCCCCATGGTGAGCTGCTAGCCTGCCTTGCCTCTGCTCCCTTGCTGAAGCAGCGTCTGCTGCCTCCCTGTGGGATGCTTCCCCTTGCTGCCAGAGCTGAGAGCAGGCTTGCTTCCCTTCTGCAGGAGAGGTTCTGGCTTGGTGCTTCTCGCTCCCTTGGAAAGCTTGCTTGGCATCTGGGGGCTTTTCCTCTTTGAGAAGGTCAGTGGGTTAGGGTAAGAGGGCAGAATACCTTTTCAGGATGGTCTTAATGTCTGTGTTCAAGGTGTTTCTCATTACACAAAGCCCTTTTTCTATCTCAGCTGCCAGCATTACAGGAGGATGATGCACAAGATTCCTGTTAAGGGCTCTGGGACAGAACTTCCATCACGAGAGCCTGGCATTGTGTGAGCTGTGGTGGCAGTAGCTGCATGGCCACATGCTGTGCAGCTAAGTGTTTTTCCTTTCTCCAGGGTAGAGGTGGCATTCAGAGACTGGCAGGGGAATTAGCTGTCTGGAGTGTTTCTTAGACTCAGGGGAGGGAGGGGAATCACTTTCTCCAATTAATGCTTATTTTTGATGGAAGAATTATGTGGTCTCCTGGCTCTATGATCCTCCGGTGATATCCACCCTGCCCCCATCTTGGGCTTTTGCTGTGCTTCTGAGATGCCGCTGAGTTCATGGGGGTCACTGCTGCTTTACACTTGCTTTGGGAACTGGCCTCTTCCACATCTCCATACCCTGATTTGGATGATCTGGAAATCTTTGAGGAACAACTTGCATTAATGTTGCCTGTTAATGAGTTTAGACTCTGATGTATGCTGTGGTGAAATGTGGAATGCCTCCGAGGTGATGGTTGTGAGGTTCTTGCTGAAAGGATGCTGTAAAAAGTGCTGCCAACAGCATGGCTTTCAGCTCAGCTTTCCCTTCAGCTTGGAGGGATGTAATGGGTAAGTCTTGTGGTCAGCTAACCAGTGTGGTGTGCTCCGTCTAGGTATCCATGCAGTACTTGTCCCCTGCTTGAGCTGTGCTTTGAGCCCATCATTGAATAGGGAGCAGGATTTCATCTGTTTCTGGTGGGCACCTCACAAAAAGCTGTTGCTTCTCAAGGAGTGGTTAGATTGAGGCGTGTTGGCTGGGCTTGTTGCAAAACATTCAGCCCATATTCTCACAGCCAATGCCATCTTTGGGTAAGTTCCCAGGTGATGCTGTCTCTGAAGCACTGAAGGGATCCCAGGCTTTTAAGGTGGTCTCTTTCCTAGCAGGCTCGTGGGATTTCCAGGAAAAGTTACACAGCTTTTGCATCTGCTGCCATGCCTCTAAATTGGGCATCTCAAGTGGACTTGAGCCACTTCCTATTTGATGAAGGCTTTGTCTTATTGGAAGACATTAAGTACTTACAGGGCCCAGCTATGACCTGCTTATGTACTTCATAGCCATAATTCGCAAGTTGTAAGAGCATTTGCGTAGAACTACCCTGTAGCAAGGTCAATGCCGTTGCATACAGGGCTTGTATGAGTAGGGAGTGTGTAAATGGCCTAGGTTTTCTAAGGGAACCCCAGCCAATGAGTCTGTACTTGCCTGTGCCAAGGGACACTTACCTTTATCGCACATCATTCAACATCTCTGCTCAGATACAGGATAAAAAACCCCAAAACCTCAAGTATTCTTTATCTACATCACTGTTTGTGCAGAGTGTGCTCTCGGCTTAGCCCTCCGCTGACCTATCATGCGCCTGCAGCGCTTCATGGGTGTTTGCTCAGAAGTAGCTCTTTTCTCTTGGACCTGTGGTGAAGTTCTGCCTTGTGTTACACAGGAGTAGCTGGCATCTGTCTAGCAGCTGGCTCTGGATGTGTCAGCAATGGTCTAGCTATAACTTCAGTAGTCTTGGCTGTCCGGGTGGCTTGGGCTCCTTGGTATGTGTGATTCTTGCCCAGTAATCCCCAGTCCTCAAGCGTGGAGGCCCACAGATGTTACCTGGGGAAGGTAACATTGCTTGAAGCAGTATGTGGCAACAATTATTTCATAGAAAGCTTCCTAGCTGTGGTATGTGGTTAAGATCAGATCGTCTGAAAGCGGTTTACTCCACACTCCTGCCAGTGTCTGGCCATCACATACGGGCATCGTGCTCCCCTTGGTTCCTGGGAAAGCAAGATGCTCATGAAGCTGGTGCCCTGTAAAAATAAGCTCACTTTGAGTCCTAGAGAAGACTGCCGTTCCTTCCCTCCATACCTCCAGCTATGCAGCGTGCTATTCATGTAAAACATTTCGCTGTGGAACCCCTGCAGCTCAGCTGCTCTTTGTCAAGTCTCCACTGATACCACGGGATAGGCCGGTAACCGCTATTTATATATCACATCTGTTGAATTAACACTGTCCTTTGCCAGCACATACCCCAAATTTCAGGAGACAGGTTGAATGACTGTTCCTCCTCAGACTTCTTGTTGGGATTGCTCTTGCCTGCCAAGTTGAGGGTAGCTCAAACAGCTGTGCTCAGTGCTTGCTGGCTTGGTTTTTGTGTGGTACACAGCCATGCAGGTAGCTGTTTTACTGACATGATGCCACGTAAGGTGGTCCGAATGTTTTAGAAAACAACTTGACCAGTTTCTAGTTTCAGCTTAAAGCTGAAGGTCTGAGGATCTGCTCAGCTGTTCCTTCTGATGGGCAAAAGAGTAGAAACCAAATCCCTGTAGTTGAAGATGGTCACCCAGAACAGGAGGTTCAACTGCCAGCTGTAATGAAAACCATCCGCAGGCTGTACTTGGCAGCTTATTTCACATGTGATATGCTGCTCGCTTTGTGGATTTGCCTTCTGTTGTGGTGGCTTCTTCATGCTGAACCATAAAGTGCACACACAGTGGACATTGCTCCTGGTGCTAAATGTGGTTCGGGACTCAGCTCAGCAATCCAGCTGGTGTGAGTGTCTTTCATGAATCCCCTGCTCTGCTCTGCAGAGGGCCCAGCGGTTCTCCTCACGTTCTGTGATCCCACAGCTGTCACAAGGCACGGTGAGATGCTGGCTGGTGATACCTCCTAGCCAGTGCAGGGGGATCCTGCAGGAAAAACTAGCTGCTTGGATGCCGTCATACCTGCTTGTGGGAATATTGGCAGAACGTTTCCTTTCGGCTTGTTGGGGCTCGGTTAGTGATGATTTGGTGCTGCAAGAACTTCCCAATGCTTGCTCTCAGGCCTTTCTGTGACTGGGAAAGCTCTTTGGTTTGTGGCACGGCTGTCTGAAGTTCATACTGTAGTACCATTGCAGTTTCAGTAACAGACCAGGCAGTCCTATCTACAAACCTCAACTTTCTAAAGAACTTGCTCTCTGGGGAGAGCAAAACCTGCTGGGTTTGCTTCCCCTTCTCCTGACCAGCTCTCTGGCAAGCTGTAGGAGTCAAGGTCGGAGCCCACCAGCAGTGCTTCAGGAGCATCATCATCTATTCTGGAGGTACCTAATGACCTTCTGGGTCACGCTAACTCTGAGCTAATTGCCAGTTACTGTCAAGGCTGGCCCAGGGTAGTACCTGGGCAGTGAGGGGTTCTGCCCTTCTGGAGCAGGGCATGCAAGGGCCCCATTGTTTCTGTGAGGTGTGTGGCCAGGTGCCCTGAGTGCTTCTAGTTCTTGTCTCCCCTCCAGTGCCTTGGGCAGTGGCATGTGTTGTACTGTCCTGTGGTGCTGCTTTCTCACAAAGCAAACACCTCGGAGTGTTTCGGGTCTCGATGCGCGTACTTGCGTTCAGAGGGCAGGTATGTGGCTGCTGTGCAGGCCCAGAATAGGGACAGCACCTGTGCTTCAAACTTCTCAGTCTGAAAGCATTTGCTTCCAGCCAGTCGAGTATAATTTGCCTCTGGTGCACTAAAACCAGAGCGGGGAACCTCTTACCAACACTGCGTTTGGAGATTGGGATCCCACTGAGCAGAGTATAATCTGGAGTGCTTCAGTCCACCCTTCCTGTGGGAACACTGGGGCTGATAGGGGAAAGAACTAGCTCATTGCACGTTTGATCCTGAGCTGCTGGTGTGAGCACCGCCCTTAATGAGGTAGATTGATTATTTAATTGTTTGCTGTAACAGTTCTCTAACGAAGCTCTGTCTGACAGTGTGCTCGCTGGAGGATTCGTGGTTGGCCAGGCAGCAAAAGTCCAATGTGGTTTGTGCGCAGCAGAGCCCCTTGGTTTTGGATGTCTCCAGTTTGGGAAGGCCCGTCTCTGGAGTTCGCAGTCAGTGTGATTTCCCCTACCTCATTCCCAGAGTAAATGGATCCTATAACCCAGCACACAGCTCATCTAGCTGCCAAAGAGGAGACTGCATGGGATTTTGCAGGGATACCTGTTGTCTCACTCAGGCTCAGCGGCTGCAGAGACCCATGGGAATCCTGGAGTTCGGATTGCTGTGCGGAGTAACCTGTTTCTTTTTTCCAAGCGTGCAGGAACTGCTGTGTTCTTAGAAACTCTGTGCTCCATTTTACCTCACTGAGGTAAACTGGAGAGATGCAGCCACAGGTTTTCAGACCTAGCAGTTCCGCAGTAGGGTGAGGAGCAGGTACAAGTGTGTTTTGAGGGGAGGAGCTGCCCTCCTGCAGTAGGGTACCAAGGTCTCTGTGGTGGTGAGGGGGTTCTGCAGCCATCCCGGTCCCTTGCATGCTGACCTGCTTCAGCTGTGCCTTGCTGGTCTTGACCTCGCTGGGATGTGATCTCATTTAGCGATGAGATCCTCACCGTATGCTTTATGAAGGCAGAGGGAGATGAGCAGGGGGTGCTGACCATGACCTCCAATTAGCCAGCTGCCTAACGAGCTGCTTGGCTGGGTGGATTAGCTGTACCCAGCAGCAGGAGGCAGCAGCATGCTGCAGGGGCTGCCTGCCTTGAGGTGTCAGGTGCCAGGGGACACTGGGTGACACACTGGCTGACTCCTCATGCTGCAGGTGAGGTGCTCTGGGTGCTCCCATTCCTGTGGCAAGCTGTGTGCTTGCTGTTTGCTGGATTTTGTCGGAATTGGTGAGTGCCTGGAATAGCTTTGGCTGAATAAATAGTGGCCAAAGGATGTCAAACTTGAGAAATGCCCTTGGTGGTGGTGGAAGGTGTTCCTGAATAGAAATCCAGGCTGGAATTTGCTGCAGGGTTGGACCAAGCACAGTACTGTGCTGTGTTAAACTAGTTGGAGACTGAAATGAGGGGGAATGTATCGTCTAAGAGACCCTTTTCATTTACTTGTTTGCTGTACTAAATCACGAGGGCTTGTGAAGTCCGCTGTGTTACCTTAGGTAGGTGCTTTGGGCAGGGTGTTGCTAAGGAGCCATGATTTGACTGACACACATGACTGCCTTACAGAGAAGACACTGTGTAATATAAATAATTGCCGGTTATGGTGGCCCCTTCAGCATGTGGGCTTGGTGCAGTGTGGCCGGCTCATGGTACACAGAGCTTTGCTCTGGCCAGCAGTTATGCCCATGCCCATGCCAGCCTGGACAGTGTTCCTGGGGCAGTGGAACATGGTGTGAGGCAGGGGCTGGGGTCTGTCTGGCTTGCATTTCTAAACTAAAGGTGCTGTTACAAGTGCTTTTTTTACTCAAGAGCTGGTCTTGGGAGGGTCCAGCCAGTCTTCCTTCTTGCTGTTCCCACTGGCTCTTCTAGCTCGCTGTTGGCTCTTCGCTCCCTGTCCTCAACACAGGAGAAAAATCACGTGAAATCTCTTCTACCAGGAAAGCTGTGGAGCACCCAAGGGGCACAGTGGTCCTATCTCCTGCCTGCCACATTGGGTTGCCCTTGGTTCCTGTGGCAAGTTAGGTGGGATCTGCAGAGCTTTCTACTCTGGGAAGGCTGAGGGTCTCTTCTTTCAGGGAAGGAATGAACCATGTGCGCTTGCCTCGAGTGTTACACTCAGAAAAGTTGGGAAGAGTTTCTTTCATTCTGATGAGCCTCTAGTTCAAAGCAGCCTGCTGGGAATGATAGGCCATTATATCTCCCCTAAGGCGCGTGCTATTCACTGGGGCAGCTGACTGCTTTAATTGAGTGGTATATGGAGTGTTCTTGGCTGGTGTGACCTGGAAGTCTGATAGCTGTCAGCATGGCTCAAAGCTCCTTCTGGGAGAGACACTTGCGCAAGTGTTTCTCTGCGACTTTCTTGATTAGTGTGTATGGGGATCTTGGATATTAAAACCAATTAGTTGTCGTTAAGGTCAGGGACTTATTTGACCTACCAGCATCTGTTTCAACTTGGCCTGAATTGAAGAGCTTTGGAAGAGGGCTGTACAACTTCTGTAAAGAGGCTAACGCAGTGATGCTTTTTAAAGCACTTCCCTGCTGTCTCCATAGCCCAAACACTTCAGGCAGGATGCTGGCGTGTGACAGTCTGAAATGGCGGCCCACAGGTACTGTGTTAGTCTTGTCCTACCCTAAGAAATGTGAAAGACCAAAAGCTTTTTCTTCCCTCTTTGGTGGCAGAAAAGAACTTTGGTGGGACTCTGACTCAGGAGCCTGAGTAGAGGCTTTTTTCCCAGAGCTTAGCTGGTTTGCCCTTGAGAGGGCTAGAGGACGTGATGAGGCATTTGATTTTTATGCCATTACTCTAATGTGAAGTGTGAGGCCTGGGTTAAATTTGAGACAACGCAGAAGCAGCGCTTCAGCCATCTGGGATACTTCAGTGACAAATGGGAGGTGTAGGGTGGACAGGAACTTCCCAGGTTTTTGTTTTTGTTTTGGCTTTGGATGGATTTGAACTGCGAGGCTGCTTTGGGGATTAAGACCTCTGCAGGATCCAGCCCAAAGCCACAGGAAAAATGACTATCAAATTTATGTTTTTTCACTTAATTTAAGCCAGTTCTGTGATTTGTGGAGCCTTATCTCCTGACTCCATGCCTGGGCTTGGTGCTTCTGAACTCGCAGTCATGTGCTGAAGCGTGCTTTATTAAAGCAGCTGCTGGAGTTGGTGAGCGCCTCTCTAAAGCAGAGTGCTGCTGGGGGAGCGGGGAAGCCTAGCTGCTACAAAAGGATTCTTCCAGTTCAGTTTTCGGTGTTAGCCCAAGGAGAACAAAGTGTTAAAACAGCATTTGGGGTGGCTAGTGCTCCAGCTGTCTGAGAACAAATGGAATGGGCTTAAACTTATCCTGCAAGTATGTGGCTGCATTGTTTGAAATAATCTCTGCTGGGCAGTGCTTACATACCGTTAGCTTCCTGACCCTTAGCCTGTACATACGTTCTTTTTCTCCTAGCACAGTATCCCAGGTACAATGAGCATCTTTTGGAGAACTTGCTGGGCTAAACTGAACACTTGGTTACAGCCAGATCCTCTGAAGAGCCTGGTTTGTTTTCTTTCCCTTTCTCTCCCATTGATACCCGGCTGAATGGGAATCACAGCGATGCGAAGCGAAGCATCCTTCTGGGGAGGGAGGAGAGGCAGCTGCGTGCATGGAATATGGTAGGAATACACTTGTTGCTTTGGCTGGTGGCTGCTCACAACCCCTCTTTTTTCTTTCCTCAGCAATGGTACCAGCATGATATCGTTGATCATTCCCCCCAAAGACCAGATTTCACGAGTGGCAAAAATGTTAGCGGATGAGTTCGGCACCGCCTCCAACATCAAGTCTCGAGTGAATCGCCTTTCAGTCCTGGGAGCCATTACATCTGTACAACAAAGACTGAAACTCTATAACAAAGGTAATTTCTAGCTTGTGTGGGTGCTGGCTAACTTCCCTTACTTGAAAGCAGCCTTAAGTTCTGCATTATGCAGCTTTCTGCTAATGAACTCTGGCCTGTGCCTCTGTCTTGCACTGATACTCCAGGTATGTCGCCTGTGAATTGGGAGGAGACCTTGGGACCAGAATAGCTTAAGATGGTCCTCGTCTTTAATAAGCGGGTTCATGCTTCTGTCCATAGTGGTGTTGACTCCTCTCAACCTGGCCAGTCCTGAGAGCTGTTCCACACTAGTTCACCTGCATGAAACTAGTGGTTTTCCATCGAGCAGAAGCTCACATATGCCTTATGCATGCCACGGTGCAGCTGCCAGAACGTTGGGGGAAGTGGATCCAGGCCATCTAAAATGAATACTGGAGAAGAGTTCACCGTTACTGCCCTTACACTGGCAAGCAGCCTTCATTGAGGTTGTTGATCTATAAATCACTGTAAGAACTAGGAAAGCTTCATGGGGATGTTCAGCCTTTTTCTGGACTCCCTGAGCTTGTAGGCTCATGGGTTTAACAGACAGGTACACGTTCTTGCAGCTTTGTCAGTCTTTCCTTTAGTGCTTTCTTTAGCTTCCTGCTTGAAGCTGGTAGGTATAGCTGCACTGATTGTGTTTGTTTTCCATTGAAGAGATGTGGGAGGGAATGAGGTGGGGGAAATGGAAGGTAAAACACTTGGTAACTACAGCTCTGCCTTAAGTCTCAAAGCCTAGGAGTTTTTGTTGGGTACAGCTCGCAATATATCTTGGTGATCTAAAGCTGTGTTGTGTCCTTTACAGTACCTCCAAATGGTCTGGTTGTTTACTGTGGAACAATTGTGACAGAAGAAGGAAAAGAGAAGAAAGTCAACATTGACTTTGAACCTTTCAAACCAATCAATACGTCGTTGTATTTGTGTGACAACAAATTCCACACAGAGGTAAGAAGTCTCCTATTGCCCACTGGTCTTGCGGTAGTCCAAGTATGACTGCTTTGCTAGTGTCGCTGGAACCATCCTTAGTGTGCTCGAGTCCCTGGTGGTAGGACAGCAGGCTTTAATGACAATATCCTGCTGGGGAAGCCACTGGGGATGGCTTGTGACTGCCTGGGATTTGGAAACGTGTGATACTTGCTGAAAGCAGCTGAGATATTGTCCAGCTCCTCCTACAGCTGACTTCCAGCTTGTAACTGCGGAGTTTGTGTAGCCCGCAGGCAGAAGCTGTTCTCTGTCACCGGAGGCAGGGCTTCTTCCGACCCGCAGACACACAGATCTCTTTCCAAGCCAGGCCGTACAGTAACGCCAAGATAATATTAGCGTTGCCAGTCTTGATATCAGATGTGTTAAATGAGACCCTTGATGGAGAGCTGGCATGTGCCTAGTGTGTCTGGGGTGGAGTGGGATTATTTTTATCCAACATCTCCTTATCTTGGTTACGCGAATGGTTTGAGGCGTGTTTAAAGTGATGTGGATTACTCTAGTCTTGACTGCATGGTCAGTTTATTGCATATAAATCTGTTTCGGCTCTGTTGGCAGTTGCAGAGGTCTTGATATTTAGTACATGACTAACTGCCCCTCGCATCCATGACGTTCACCACTGTAAATGTGTGGTGTCTGTCATCCAACCTGTATGACGTGGGCTTGACAGGCCCTTCAGTGATGTAGTGCTGCTTATTTGCTTGGCTTTTGGGAGATCTAATCCATGATTGGGTTTCAAAGGGTAGGAGTGAAAGAAGGAAAGGTACACTTGTCATAGGTGAGGTACATCCCAATTACTGTCTCCTCACCAAGGATGACATCCCAATACATCTTTGCCCTACCAAGGACAACAAAACTGCGCACAGGTAAAGCTCCTGAGTTCTGCTGAGCCCACGTGTTGTAGGCAGTTGGAAGGAAGAGGTAAATAAGGGAATTCCAGAGAGAGCAGAGATGCAAAGCCAAGGGAGATGGTTGTCCCTGCAGTTGTTGGCAGTGGGTGGATGACGGTGGGTTGCTGCCTGCCCTATCAGGAACGGGATTAATTTGGTCTTGGCTGCAGCTCCTGCCTCAGGGCACCGATTCAATACAAAAACAGTAGCTGCTGCCCAGTGGGCTGTTCCCAGGAGGCAGCTGTAAATACTCTTGCTGGTGCGTAGCGTTGCTCAGTGAGAGTGCAGCAATAAGTTGAGAAGAATTTGCGAAAATTGCTGCTACTGCTGATGTGATTACTACCAGCACCTTTCTCCATGAGCTGACTGTTCTCCTGTGTCTTCTGAGCATGTGATTATTTTACTTGGTACTGTCTGCACTGCAGAATCAAACTAAGTGTGAAAACCTTCTGCATGCCACCTTGAGCGATGAGATGATGCTAGCACTGAAGGCTTGATGTGTTTGTCTCATTTGGTTGTAGAGCCATGCTTTTAACCCTGGGGTTCCCCCCAGCATGCAACTAGAACTCTCAACAGGTAGGTCATCTGGCAGAGAGACTTGCTCTGAAAGTGAGGGCATGGCACAGAGCAAGGAAAGGATGTGAGGGCATGGCATGGAGCAGAAAAAGGACGTGATCTTCACCAGTAGGCTGAAGCTGCGAAGAAGAAACTCAGCCCAGGCTGAAGGAACAGAGTAAAAGCAATATTTCCTTTTTTGTGCTTGATAGGTCAAACAGTGGAATTGCTGACGTAGAAGGAATGAAAGGGAAACAAGGAATTGCTGATTGTTGGATACTTTTATTAAAATAAGAGGGAATCAAGAACATCAGAGCTGTAGTCATCTACTGCCTGGCAAGAGTATCTGATAAGATTTCCTGTAGATACTTTATTGCCTGTGTGAAACCCAAGTAACTTCCCAAGAGGGATATGAGCCCTGATGTGTCTGAAGGGTAGGATTTATGAGGACTTATTTTGATACCTTGGCTGGAACGTTCATTCCAGTCACACGATTTGCTTGGCTCTGTCCCAGTTAAATAGATTGCAATGTAATATGCCACTTCCTTCTCTCATTCATCCCACTGCTGAGGAATTAATACAAAATATTTATTTTGGCCAGTGGATTCCATTAAACCTTAGTGTCTGTTTCTTCTAAGCTTGAAAGCTGTAGACTCAGTTATGTGGATTTTGGAGAAAGATGACTGATGGGTTTAATCCTTTCCATGCAGCCCAATAAGCAAGTTGGCAGGCGTGCAGGAAGGTAAAGGTCCTGTGCAGTAAACCAACACCATCACTCTTTCGATACTAAACTGGTGACTTTCAACAATCTGCAAGTTGACAAGTTCTCTGTCCTGCTGACGTGGTTTTGCCAGCCAGAAAAAGGACCTTGCAATTACTTTTCTTGGGCGTGTGTAAGTGAAGAGGAGCGTGTGAGAGCTCTGGATGTGCCTGCCCTTGAGGGAGCAGTAGCTGACAGTTTCACTCAAAAAAGAAGTGTAGAGTTGGGTACTGGTGGCTATTCCACACCACCAGTACCAGGGCTGGGCAGGAGAGAGGACAGAGTAGCTCAAAAGCCTCATTACAAAGTGCTTTAGTTAGTTAACTTCAGTGACCTTACAGGATGGAGCTAGGGAAGAAAATTGAGGGATAACTTCATTCTCCAGTACGTATTATGGCACTCTTCTCTCCAGCCAGCTATGCATGGGACAGTTGCTCCCGTTATTGCTGCATTCTAAGGCTGACTGTGTCACAGCCACTGTAGATTTCATCATCCCACCTTGGGGACTTGAGCTCGGCAGGTGCAGCGAACCTGCTCTCATGGCAGTTGCTGAGCTGTAGGTCTGTATCAGGGCTTTGTACCATGAAACCCAATGGATGAACAGCCCAGCTGGTGGGCTAAGCAGGCTCTGCTTCCTGGGCTGGAACGCGAGGGAAAGGGCTCTTCCAGTTTTGCCTCAGAGAGGTGTGATAGGTATCAATTAACACTTCCCAGAGTCAGTCTTGAGGGTTTTGCTGTGACACCTGCCTGGGACATCGTGCAGTGAAGGGTGATGCTGTGAGAATAGTTATCAAGCTTCAACATTGGTTTTCTTTCAGCTCTTGGCAGCGTTGTGTGAGAGTAATCAGGGGTAGTCTGAACTCATGAATCTTCTTTATTTGTAAAGTTTGTGGTTTATTTAGTTTGTTTGTAAAAAAAAAAAAATTAACAAGGACCACCTATGGAACTAAAATTTCTTGAGGGAGACTGTTTCTGGTGCCTTCCTGAGCCAGGGTCCTTAATGGTGCTGACGACACTGCGTTCTGTTCCAGGCTCTTACAGCGCTGCTTTCCGACGACAGCAAGTTTGGCTTTATTGTAATAGATGGTAGTGGTGCGCTCTTTGGGACGCTTCAAGGAAACACAAGAGAAGTCCTGCACAAATTCACTGTGGATCTTCCAAAGAAGCATGGTAACGTGCTAGTCTGTCTCTAGACCGCTTGCAGCAGCATGTCACGGGGTGGGATGTGAGGGCAGGAGCAGAGAATTTGGCTTGTAGTTGTTTAGCTTGACTCAGTTCTTTGCTCCCTTGGAATCTGACAGCAAAGCCTCTAGTCTGGGCCTTCTGTCACAGCTCGTGAATCACCGTAAAATGCAGTTGATCTTCTTTAAAGTGGTGGGGTTTATTTCTTGGACCCTTTACTTGGATTTCATAGAATGGTTATGGTTGGAAAAGACCTTCAAGATCGAGTCCAACCATCTATCCAGCTGTCCAGCTGCTCCAACACTAGACTGTGTCACCAAGCACAGCATCTACTCTTCTTATAAACCCCTCCAGGGATGGTGACTCAGCCGCCTCCCTGGGCCGCCTGTGCCAGTATCTAACAGCCCTTTCAGTAAAGAAGTTTTTCCTAATATCCAACCTAAACTTCTCCTGTTGCTACTTTAGACCATTTCCCCATGTCCTGTCAATGGTTACCAGGGAGAAGAGACCAACCCCCAGGTCACTACAGCCACCTATTAGATAGTTGTAGAGAGCAGTGAGGTCTCCCCTTAATCCCCTTCTCTCCAGACTAACCAATCCCAGCTCCCTTAGCCGCTCTTCATAAGATTTGTCTTCTAAACCCTTCAGCAGCTTTGTAGCCCTTCTCTAGACGTGCTCAAGCATCTTGATGCCCTTCTTGTAGTGAGGGGCCCAAAACTGAACACAGTACTCCACGTTTTGAAATGATCTTAACTAAATATTGCTAAACAAGTGGTACCACCACTTGGTAATGTCTTCAGAGTTTGCTTCCAATGGTGTCATGTGCAAACCATGGCAAAAAGCAGGAAGCTGCTCCTTGCAAGGAGCATGAAGCCTTGGAGCAAGGCAAAGGCTAGTTCTGTAGTTCCACACATGATGGTGCATTGCAGTGAGCTTCTGATGAACTTTGCAAACTGTTAGTTACTCCTGGTTTACCATCCTTCTCTCTGGATTGGGATAGGAGAAAAGGAAATGGAAAAGTCTGCCCCAGTTAAGTTCCTGCAGGAGAGACTGCTGGGGTGCATTGCATCCACAAGCAAAGCGTCTGAGGCAGTGTAATGAGGGGAATCGCTTTTCCTGAAAGTACAGGGCACAGAAAGTCTGCACAGATATTCAGAATCTCTGTGGAGAGTCCCAACCACAGTAGCCTAACACATTGCCCTCTGTGGGATACATGGGGAGAAATCTCCTGCTGTGAACAACGCCCCCCTTCACTTGCCGTTTCAATAAGCGCCCCAGCTCTGCTTGCGGCGAGCCAGTTCTGAAGCCCATGGCTTGGGTACCCCCTTGGCTTTGGGTACTCAGGGCCCAGTTGGGACCATGTGCTAACAACCTTCTGAAATGAAGGGACTGCCCAATTGCTACCTCGCTTCTGTTCTCTCCCAAAGGTAGAGGAGGTCAGTCTGCCTTGCGTTTCGCTCGTTTGAGAATGGAGAAGCGACACAACTACGTAAGGAAGGTAGCAGAGACGGCTGTGCAACTGTTCATTTCTGGTGACAAGGTGAACGTGGCTGGTCTCGTTTTAGCTGGATCAGCTGACTTCAAAACTGAATTAAGTCAATCTGACATGTTTGATCAGGTGAGTGGCCTTCTGCGCAGAGCACAGATGTTTATGGGGATGTAACTTTGGATCAGAAATCAAAATCTGATGTGTCTGAAAGACATCCCTTTCCCAATACCTCCTGTGAGGAGGTCAGGTCTACTTTTATTAGTAACAGTGCTAATAAGAAATTTGTCCTCCCTGGTTTGGAGGTGGAATTCATGTTGCTTGTGTTCCCAAATCTCAAGTAGCTTTATTGGAATTAAACTCCACCAAACCTAACCTCTCTGTTCCCGTTGCCTGAAAATTGTGCTTCAGCACTAAGGAGGTCCCTCAAGACTCAGAACCCCTGGAGACGGATGTGGTGTCTCTTGCCAGGCGCTTGTTCTTGCAGTGCTATGAAGCAGCGCACAGCAGTGCTGTGTAACAGACTTTTTCCTGTCTCCTCTCTCTCTTGTCTAGCGGTTGCAATCCAAAGTGCTCAAACTAGTTGACATTTCATACGGAGGAGAAAATGGATTCAATCAAGCAATTGAGTTGTCAACCGAGGTCCTCTCCAACGTGAAATTCATTCAAGAGAAGAAACTAATAGGTATGTGACTACATGCTCAGCCTTCTCCTGAGCCAGGATGCTGATCTCCTGACTGTGCCCTTGTGTGCTGCCTCAGCCCTGTAAGGCTTTTGAACTTGGGCACAGCACGATTCGTCGTGGTTCTCTCTGGTACCTGGACACCTTCGCAAAGCTGTAGGACTTCGTGAGACTGTGGGGTTTTTTTCCCCACTAAACTTCTCAGATCTCTGCTGATGGAAAGGATCAGGGATCACCTTCATTTCAGGCCTTCTGGTGACATTTGGGGGTGGGAGAGGGGAAAAATATCTCCTTGGATTGTTTGTATCCTCATCAAGATGAGAGCTATGATTGATTTTGTTTTAAGATAGTGGTAGAGACAACCCCTTGTTTGACTGTTGGCAGATAACCTGTAGCTACTTGGCATGCTTGGGGCAATACTAATAGTAGCTGCCTTACACTGAAGGGGGTGAGGTTAAACAGTGCCCGCTGCCAGGTTAGTCTGGTTGATGGATCCATGGTGGAGGCAAGCCCTTTGATGGGGCAAGGTTCCTGATGGAGTTGACTTTCTGCCGATGAATGTTCTAAATTTCATGCTGTGACGTGTTCTCGTACCCCTTCCTTTCCCTTCAGCAGCACTGCAGTCTCCTTTTCCAGTTTTTCTGGCACTTGAGATCAAGCTTGTTTAAAAATCCATAGTCAGCGCTTGTGACAATGTCTCTCCTTGTATCCTGGCTGCAGGACGATACTTCGATGAAATCAGCCAGGACACGGGGAAGTACTGTTTCGGCGTTGAAGATACACTAAAAGCTTTGGAAATGGGAGCAGTAGAGATACTGATAGTCTATGAAAACCTGGATATCATGAGATACGTTCTGCACTGCCAAGGCACGGAGGGTAGGTAGTACTTCTGTGAGACGTATGTCCGTGAGGCTTTAATGCCTAAGTTGTCGCCCTTGGGTAAATTCTGCTGGAGGCACTCCTAAAGGCACTCCTTTCTGGACTTGATGGGGGGATGCTGTGTGGGCCGGGCACTGACTCAGAGCTTCACGGCTGCTCTGGGGGGAAAAGCTTCCAGTGGGGAAAGAGGATTGCAATGCTGGGGGGTGGTTTGTCTCAGAGCTAGTGTGGAACCCACCCTGCAGTTCTGTGAGTATAAATGTGGTGCCAGCACGTGAGAGGGGGAGACTGACCTGAGCCTTATGGGCAGAAACGTGATTCTTACTGCTGGTGGACAGTCTGTATGCTGAGCAGCAGGACCTCTGCCTTTCTGGTGGTGGCACTGCGGCTGCTCTCTACTGGTGCGCTCTTGTTGGTTTCTCATAGAGCTTCAGCTAGAAGAAAGGGCAGTGTCAATGGCCAAACCCTCTGTGCTGAGATGGCCAGCTGTTGTCAGCTTCCTGCTTTCCTTAACCTACACCTGATAGTCTCACCCATCCTAATTCCTAATTTGTTTCTTTTTTCTCCCTTCTCAGAGGAGAAGATCCTGTATTTGACACCAGAGCAAGAGAAGGATAAATCCCACTTCACAGATAAAGAGGTATTTATTTCAGGTTTGGGGCTGGTGGATTTATTCTCCATGTACTGGTGTGGCAGCCTGAACAGCTGAGTTTAGTTTGTCGCAAGCCCAAGAGCATGATGACCTTTCTGGCACTCAGATGAGACTTTAAGATGGTGGCCTGTGGCTTTTCCTGTTTACCTTCAGTGTAACCCCTGGATGCTAGACTTGCTTTCTCCATCTTCCCTGCCACTGATTCTGAGGCTGTGTAGATGAGTTACATTGACATGCACTATGGGACCATTGACCCTCCTAAGAGTTCAGCAGCCACCACATAACAGGCAGGCTAAGGTCCCAAGCCATTACTCCCTGCTTGTTGCACACTGGTGCAGTCAATACAAAACCACCATGGGGCTGGAAACCATTAATGGATTTAAGTGGAAGGGAGTGTTTGCTTCCAGTCGTATTGGAAATATGAATCTGCCTTTTGCTGCCTGCGAGGTTCCTGCCCCTGTGGGTCAGCAAACCCTGATGGGGTGGGGGGACTGAGCGGCTTGGCAGTGAGGTGGGCAAGGAAGCCCATCCCTTGCAGAAAGGGTGGTCCTCAGTGTCTCGCTGCCAGGGTGGCCATTAACAGCTGCTTTCCTCCTGGCCCAGTAACGGCCAGTTGCTTCTGAGCACCGCGGAACCGCAGCGCAGCCTGAGCTGGTACTTGAGCAGATGCATTTAAGGATGTTTTCCTCTCCTAGCTCTGTAGTACGGAGGCCCAAGACCTGTCAGTACTGAATGTCTTAGCACCAGGAGCCTTCTGCTGGTGCTGGCACATGTCTGATGCAGATGTCAGGAACATCTGCCACCCCGACCCTGGCAAGTGTCGGGCTGCTCCAGCCTGCGGAGCATGAAGGCTGGATGGTGTCTCTGTCTTAGGACTGGGAAGGCAGTGATGATGTTACACCAACCTTTGGTATGAATTCTCTCAATACCTGACACCGAGTGACCATAACACTTTTCTATTTATCTTTTCCCCCTCACATGTCTACGTAGACTGGCCAGGAACATGAACTGATAGAAAGTATGCCCCTTTTGGAGTGGTTTGCCAACAACTACAAGAAATTTGGAGCAACATTGGAAATTGTTACAGACAAATCACAGGAAGGATCCCAATTTGTGAAAGGATTTGGAGGAATTGGAGGTAAACTGCAAGAGCATTTTGTCTTTTCTTTTTATGGTTGATTTGATAGCCTGGTGCCACCACAGGTAGAAAGCTAAACAGATTAACCTTACTCCTGTGAGTCACGATTCCAGTTTCAGAAACTCATGTTCATTGGGGATCTCCAGGTGAATTTGTTCCATATCCAGTGAGATAGTGCTGCAAGTTAGGCAGCTGTCACTCTGTGTTCCTCAGACCCCTTTGTCCTTCAGTGTGCTCAGAGGGTGGGCTGCCCTCCTTTCCAGCTGCTGGGTTTTAGAGGGCCATGAACTGCTTCCCTCCGCTCTGCACAGTCATTGCATGGCAGACTGATCCCTGCCTTGCAGAAGTGGTGGAGGACAAACACCAGCCTGGTTTCTGAAGCAGTCAGAAATCTGTTCCTCAGAGCACTCATCTCAGAGTCCATCCCTGGACTCTGCTTCCTAGGCTTCTGCCTCTTTTCAAAAGAAGTATTTTTAGCTCAACTTCATGGAGAAATGAGGCTTCTGAAATCCTTCAGCCCTCAAGCACGCTGACTGCTTTTGCTAACTCATGTGCTTCAGTCTGATGGAATCCTTGTGAGGGTAGAGCAAAGCCACGTGCCATGCCCCCTGTTCCCCAGGGGCAGGGGCTCCCCAGGGGCAGGGGCTCCCTGGGGCCAGGCCATTGCTGATCTGCTAGTTAAGCTGTTGCCACTTGTTGTGTTTGGGTTGATGAATGCAAACCAGAGATGAGTGTGTTGTAATGAGGAATTTCTAGGGGCTGGAGAACACAGATCGGAAGGAAACAAGCTCCAGTTGTTTGGCTACATAAGGAGCAACAGGTTTTTAAGTTTTCAGGGCTTGTAACTCTGGGAGTCCTTCGGGTCCTGCCAGACCCAGCCTCCTTGCACGGTGGGGTACTCTTTGGTGCCATGCTCCGGTCCCTGTAGACTTGAAAGGAAATATTCCTTGGATACCCTTCACCTAGGGCAGGGATAACAGCTTCCCAGAGACCTGGGTTGCTGTTTGGGGTGGGAAGAGTACAGAAAGTCAGTCACTAAATACTGCTCGTACTCCACTGCAAAAGTCCCTTCGGTGCTGGCTGCCTTCTGAATGTACCAGATAGGGTTTGCCTGCACGGTGAAGTGGTGTGTTACTGGTGTTCCCATGGAAAATACGACCATCCTAGAGCAGGTTCAGCTCTCCCAGGTGAAAGCCGCCTGCGCTGGGCAGGTAGGTACTCCTGGGGTTTGGCAGTGAAGGGCCTCAGGCTGCAGCAGGGATGTGGCACTTCTCCATAGCTGCGTGTCTGCTCTGTCATCCCCCTGAGCCCCACTTGCTCTGAAAATCCAACTGAGTAACACCTGGTACGCAGACAGGGCTCAGCAAACTGCTTACAGTGCTTTTGTCCCTCTTGGAATTTTGAAGAAGCTAAAGCTTGTTGTTTTTACCAGGTATCTTGCGGTACCGAGTGGACTTCCAGGGAATGGAATACCAAGGAGGAGACGATGAATTTTTTGACCTTGATGACTACTAGGTAGTCGACCTGGGTCCGGCAAAACGTGCCTCGCCCCTCCAGCATCCAACCCAAGGAGCAAACTCATGGTGGAAAACACAACAGATCCCTGCCTTAGAATTGGAACACTTCCAGAACTTGATCCACAAACATTGGATATAAAAAAGCAAAACCCTACACTTTGATTTGTCATAGTGTCAGTACAGCAGCAAACTACTAAGTTCCTATATGCCACTTTGGACTAATTTAAAAAAAAGAATCCCAGTTTTTACTTTTACTCAATGGTGAAATTGGTTCTCTTGTATTTTATGAAAATGATTTTTTTAACCTTCATGATACATTAACTGCTGTAAACCTCTTCCTTCAGAAAAAAAAAAAGATTAATAGAAGTAAGATCCTACTGGTTTGTTTCTTTTTACTTTGATTGGAGTAATCGATTGCTGCCTTTTGCAGCAGCGTGACCCATTTACATGGCATTCTCAGCTTAGACTGCGGAAGAAGTGGTGTAACGAAATTGGAGCCATTCATTCTCCTCAGAGGAACGAGAAGGCACTTCACTGGAGTGCTGGCTTAGAATGGGTGGCTTGCAAATTCAGATGGTTTGGGGAGGCTTACCGGCCAAACGTGCTTTAACCTATTTGTGGAAGCGCTGCTCTTATGAACTAGGAAATACTTCATTGATTGCAATGAAAATGCTGCTGAAGTCTCGGGCTTAATTTGGATTTGAGCAGTGCAGCCTTCAGGATTTAATTATTATTATTTTTTTTTTCCAGTCTTGACAAAAATAAACACACGATTTAAGTGAAGTAAGGTACACTTTGCTTGGTTTTGTTCCTCAGTAAGTTGTTTTCCTTTTTTTTTTTTTCCTTTTTGCTTTAGGACTGCGTGAAGGTTTCCTTGATCACATGAATTTGAACCCACAGTTCTTTAAGGGAAGTGGGTATTTTGCAGGAATAATTAGTAAGTGGAGTCCTTGATGGAAACCTTAGTACTGGTGTGGTGGGAGCATTTGATACTGATGCCTTGAGCGTTGGCCCAGCCCACCGGGACATGAGTCTCCCAGCACTAAGGCAGTCTGTAGCGGCTCGCAAACGTCCCGTAAATCCGATGCTGAACTCTAATTGTGCCCTTAAGGGGCTGAACTCTAATTGCACCCTTAATGGGTTAAAACTTCTGGTTGCATCCAGACTCCAGAAAGCTTTCTGTCCCGCCTGCTATATAGAATGCGTTTCGACCTGCTAGGAACAACCAAGGGTTTTTCAGATGGGTCTTGCAGGCAGAGGCTGAAGTGAACATTGGCACAAGATAATGCACAGGTCTTGCTTCTTTTTGGGGATTACTGGGCTCTCTGACAGGCACCCTGCCACCGTGGTGCCTGCTCGCGCTGTTCTTCACCGGCTCTGGTGCTCCTGGCGCGGCGTCGGCCAAGAGCAGCTTCTGTTCCAAAGTTGCATACCTGCCTATTTTTTTCGAATTAATCCTGTTTTCACTTGAATGGAGGGGGAGCTTGTCTTAAAACTTCTGCCACGCTGTTCTTTGAGGTCCAAACTTACTGTCACGGCGAGCAATAGAATTGGTAACCCTGGTTTCTATCTATTTGCTGGTGGTTTCACATCAAAGCTGGAATCTCTCACGGAAGGTGCGACTGGGTGGGCTGCAGATTGGCACAAACCCGGGTTTGGGCAGGTCTGTGGTCTTCCCAGTGGTGTGTTCTGGATTTTGCCATTGTAAATGGGTCTAATGTGACATGACAAGACCAGAAAAATTGGATGTAAATTTACATTTTTGAATATACTGCTTGTTGTTTCACATGATACATTAGGGTATGCAGCTCCTTTTTTTTTTTTGTAGTTTTTATTTTTACTATTTAAGTTTGGAAATGATGCCAAATTTTTGTATTTCTTTAATCAATGTGTTCTCTTCAGTGATATATATTGCATTATATATTGATGTGTATATCAATATATACTGATATGTATTACACTTACACATACAAACACGTTAAACGGGGGTGAAAAATCCTAGCCTTCGCATACTATATAGCCTCTGCAGAGAGATCCCAAGCAGTGATATCTTGGTGTTGTGATGTACAGAAATGGAGAAGAGTATTAAACCATATTTAAGAATATAGCACGGACTCCTGATTTCTTTCCTTTAGCCCAGGAAACACCTGCTTTGCACTCAGCTCAGTGCCAGCTCCAGGTCAGTACATGGCTTTGGAGGCAGCTGTTTTTAGGTTGGGCTTGAGAACATGTTGTTTCTTCATTGTTTGGTGTTGGGCTTTAAAGGTCTAGCAGAAATGTGACTTCAGAAGAGGTGGGGGAAAAAACCCCAACATCCCAAGTTCAGAGGAACCTGCACTGTTGGTGGTGGTACCTGTGGATGTCTCAGAAAAGGCCAAAGCAGCTGAAGACCACCACCCTGCCATGCAGAAACCCACCCTTAGCATTCCAGCCACATGCCACTCGGGTCTGTTGGGGGTTTTTGTTAAGAAGCCTTTCTGACCTGACCTTTGGGAGCAGGACACATCCGTGTCAGAAGTGTTCTTGCTGCCTCTGGTCATTTCCTTTCTTTCCTGTGTCTGAGCCAGGTGTCTGGGTGACTTTCCAAGAGGACCTGCTTCCTTCCCTAGCTGGTAAGAGACATCATCAATATCAGGGATTTTAATGGATGCGTTGAATCCCCTGCCAGCCGCTCATGCCTGGGAGTGATTCTCTGGCTGAGTGTCCCCTCCCCGTGCCAGTGGACCGGAGCAGGATCTGTGCAGCGGAGCTGTTTGCCCGGCGCTGTGACCGCACGTGGCTCACACAGCGATGAGTTTTCCTGGAGCTCAGTCATGTTTTGGCTGTTGCTCTTGCTGCCTCACGCTGCTGCTCTCTGGCTGAAGCACATGGCAGAGGGTGGTGTCCTGTGCCACTCTGCTCTGAATAGCAGAGGTTTCGGAGAGGTGACGTTTCTGTTGGAGCAGAACTAAAAGCGATGCATCAACCCACTTTGCTGCATGTGTCTTGTGCTGCCTGCAGCCTCCATATGGAGAGCTGGTGGCCACTGGTCAGCTCCTGGCACAGATAAAAGCATTGGCTGAGATCAGCACAAAAGATTTACAAAAGAAAAAGCTGAAAGAATCCCCTCAGTCAGCACGTGTCCCAGTAGGAGCTGGTGCCTGCAGCACCCTACCCCCGCAGCCTCTCCAGTTGGTGTACCCAGGCTGGGGATGTGCATTGTTTGCAGAGAACCAGAAATATTTCCCAGTTAATGCTTCACTGGCAGCAGCAAGCCTGTTTTCCCACAATCCAAACTGGAAAGGAGAAAAGGAGGAGCAGTAAAGGTGGCATGCCTGAGAGCTGTAGGGATGGGTGTCACAAATGCTCTGTGCCGGACTGGCTTGGAAGCTGCTCTCCCCTCCTGTACTCACCTTCTTGTCCTGTTTTCCCATCTCTTCCCCTCAATGTTTCAGCCACACAGCATGCGTAGTCAGAGCTGTGTGCGGGGTCCGTCCAGCTTGGTGCTTGCATCTGACTCCTCCCTGAGGCACTTGGTGCCTACAGAGAGATGAGGCCCCGGGAGAGGACCTGGCAAAGCCCTTTTCTTCCTTGTAGCTGCCAAGAAAAGGTCACGGTGTCCCCTGAACCCTCCAGAAAGCAGGTTCTGTCCCAGGCCTTGCTTTTGTCCCCCTCACGGGGTCAGCGCTGGCACCTGGATTGTTTTGTATTTGAAATAACTTAGAGCTGGTTTTCTTTTGCCTCAAATACTGTGGTGTTGGGGTGGCTGGGCTCTGCCTGGTGTGTATAAACATGGCCATCCACACCAGGAGCCCTGGCTGCCTTCGGGTGGGAGCTCAGCGCGGCTGGCTTTGGGCACTTTCAGGCACAACAGGTTGGAGGATGCAGGTTTGTGTTTGAAAGCTGGGCAGGGTGCTCTTAAGTAACATTTCCCCGGAAGGAATCCAGAATCCCCAGGTAGGAAAAGACCTCTGAGTTCAAGTCCAACTGTTTCTGTCCTCTACTCACCCATATCCCTAATCCTGCTCCCGATGAGATGGAATCGAGAGGATGAAAATCGTGTTGTCTCCAGCCGGTCACCTGGAGCTGCTGCTGTGCATCTCGGGAAGGTTTAAAGCCCACCCGAGGGTCCCATCCCTGCGCTGCTCCACACCTGAGCTCAGAGGCAGGAGCAGGCCGAGGTGAGTGGCTGTAGCGGGGGTTGTAGCAGGGGATCAGCTTCTGCTGGCTGTCCAAACGTGCTGCTTCCTCTTGTTCTTTCCCCATTTCAAAGGGCTTCGGCTCTTCAGCTGCCCCGTCCCACTCCCACAGTCCCAACCCGCCGGATTCCACGGACAGCCCATGCCCGGTTCAGTTCTAAGCTGGCGCCGCGTGCTCAGATCCTCCTGTAACGCTCTTTTGAAGTGCTGCTTTCTCTACAGCTGTAATTAAAGACAGAATCTGCCCTTTATAACTTGTTATTTCGGGAGCTGGAGCCCAGCCTGCGCTGTTGTTGCTAGCAGCCTACAAATGCCATTGTCCTGGGAAGCCGAGCGCAGCCGGCGGCGCTGAAAGGCAGCTCCGGAATTTCACTCGGCTATTTTTAGGTGGTGGTGAAAAATTGCACTTCCAGCACTTTTAAATCTTTGTCAGTGCTTAAATAAATCAACAGGCAAACCCCGACTTCTTGATTGGGCGTGGGACAGGGAGGTGACCTGAAGCTGAGCTGGTGGAAGGGTGAAGTGTGGGAGCAGGGACAAGCCCCAGCTCTGCCTGGCTGCCTGACTCAGAAGGGGGAGGAGGCTGGGAGGGTGGCAGGACTTTCAGGGTCTGTTCCCCTCCCTTTCCCTCTGCCTCCCCTGGGTGCCCTCCTGCATAGCTGGGTGTTGGTGCCACGTGTCCGGTCTGCTAGCCACAGGGCTGTGGAGATGGCCACAATGGCTGTGGCAGCTCTTTGGAAGCTGGGATGTTGAGGCAGGCGCTCCAGAAGGATGCTGTGTGTGTCTGGGTGGCCGAATATCGACTGTCGTGTGCTAGACTGTGCCCTTCAGCCCTGGTCACCTCTGTAGCTGTGAGAAAAAAACAGCTTCTAACCCACCCTCTCTTCTTTTAATGCCAGGGCAGGAGTTTCCTGAGAAGCTGCTTGGCCACCAAGTTTCCACGTTGGCACAACCCCCGGCACTCTGTCCACAGGATCCTGGTGCAGTTTCCTTGCCCTGGTGCTCCGAGTTGTGTCCTGGAGACTCCTAGGCAGCTGCTTTGCTGGTTTTTCCCTTCTGTGTTCTGACTTCAGGACGCTGTTTGAGTGAGGAGACCTCTGGGGAGCTCCCAGTGCCCTCCAGTTACTGAGAACTGCTCCACACATCACCCAGGCTCCAGGTGGCACCCAGGTTGATAGCTTCTGGAAGGACATGTGTGGGCTGTGTGGCTGCCGGAAAACCACAGCCATCTCCAGGACACCCTGCCATGTCCCTGGGGCAGGAGCCCTGCTGCTGGCCCCCGTGCCAGGCGCAGGCGGGATGGACACTGCCCAGCGCTGTAGTGCTGAGCACCCCTGGCCTGCCGGCCGCAGGACGCAGCTGCAGCTGGTGTGTGCTGCTCATCTGCCAGCTCCTGCCCTGCTCCAGGGACTGGCAGCTGCCGGCATCTGTCGGCTGGAGGGTGCTGGTGGGTCATGGCAGAGGGTGCAGTGTGACGGGGGTATGGTGCCCCAGCACTGATCCTGTTAGTGCTGGGAACGCCACAACTCACCCTGTTGATATCCTGGTGTCAGTGCCGAGGTTCCCCTGCACCCCCAGGCTACCCACACTGTTCCCAAACCCACCCCGAGGCACAGCACCCAGGGAGAGTGTCCCAGGCCATGAACCCCTGAATGGGGCTGATGGTTTCCACCTTGCTGGGGGTTTGCATCGTGCTGCACCCTTCATGTGGCTCCAGGCTGCTCCTCCGGGGTCACCAGCCCCCTTTGGGGGGTTTGCCTGGGTTTGGAGTGGCTCTGGGCATCCAACCACGGGGCCCTGTGCCAGCTGGGGAGGAGCTGGGTCCCTGCAGCACCACGGGAGACTCATGCAGCCCCCGGGAAGCGGGCTGAGGACAGAGGAGCTTTACCCAGGGTCCCCAAATCCCTCTGCTTCTCTCCAGTGGATTTCTTGGGAGCTGCTTTCAGCCCAGGCTGCTGCAGTTTAACAGAAAACCTTCTGAATGCTCCTGCACTGCCACTCATGTTCCTCAGAGCTCCTGGGAATGCTCGGGGTGCACCAGACAGCCGCGCGGAACCGCTCTCCGGTTAAACTCACCGTCCGGTTTGGTGAAAGGAATTGCGCCCGCTGCATGGGGAGCCTTGTGCCTGCACTTCTTGTGTCCTCTTTCCATCTTTGCTTTTCTAGGCTAAACCAACCAGTTCCTTCCGAATTCACCCCAAGTCACAAAGAAGTTCCTATTGTCTGAGGACAGGAGGGGACAGCCAGCAACTCACCCCAACGCCGAACCTCTGCAACCCCCCAGTTTCCTAGTGAGGCAAATGGAAAATGCAGAGGAAATAAGTGTCAGAAGGGAAGCAGGAGGGATGGCCTGTCTCATCTGAGTGCTGCTGTAGCTGATGCCATCCTCCCGGAACACCAGGCAGCTTTCCCTGGGCCCAGACATCCCCAGTGCTGGGTGACGCCGGTTGAGCTGGGCTGGGAGAAGCTGGAGAGGAGCCGGGGATCGCCAGGGGGGTTCTCTCTGCCCAAGGCCAGAGGGTTTCTGGCTGGGAAGGATGCTGGGGCTGGGGGATGCTGTGCAGGGCAGCACAGTTTCCACCCCAAAAGTGCAAGCAATTGTTCAAACAACATGAAATGGCATCAGAAACCTCAATTAAAGGGGAGCTGCAGTGCACAAAGTCCTGGGCTGGGCAGCTGTGGTGAAGCAGCCAGCATCAAGTACAGTTTATTAAAATTTGGGGGTGTTTTTTCTTAATAATCCGAAGCTGACAGTCCCTAACCTGTTCCCAGTTTGCAAACCCCCATCTGCATTGTATGAGCTCATCTTTGAAATTATTATTTTTAATTTTTTTTAGTTCTCATGTGACAGGAAATGTTCCACATTCAAGACCAAGTCCTGCTGTACTGGGGGGGCTCTTATGTTACTGCTTTCACCTGCTGGAGTATGAAAAAAACAACGATGGGCTGTTCTCTTACACCTGAGAAATGATTTCTGTTTTTTTCTGGGAGACCTGAGGAGTGGGGGGACTTGTCTCACCCAGGTGAGCAGAAGACAAGAGGGTCTGTGGAGTAGCATGAAGGAAAGCAGTGATCCCGTGGGGTGCAGAGGGTCAAGCGTCAAACCCCACTTTGGACCGGGGTCTTCTGGCTCTCTTGATCTTCAGAGCACAAAATCCTGCCCTGCTTTATCACACAGGATGTGTCAGCTGAAGCAGCGCAGCCCAGGCTCTGCGGGAAGGCAGCACGTGTGTCGCTGGAGAAGGTGAGTCACACAACCCAGGCGCTGCAGCTGGCAGCCATCTCGCTGCCCACACCGGCTTTTCCTCCTCCTTTCTCCATTCCTTATCTCCCAATCTTCATCACACGAACAAACCCACAGGCACAATGAACTGGGGTGCTGGATCCTGCGCTTGGGAGGCTGGGTGCCGGCTCTCTGCAGTGCCCTGAGCCCCATCACCCCTTTGCGCTGAGGTTTTATTTTCTTTTTCCTTAGTTACAAGGGGTGCTTTGAGCTGCCCTCACTCCTGGCCTCGTTATTTTAGGTGCCACAGCAGAGCTGGATAGGGACCAGCTGCTTCTGTCTGGGCGGTGGCCGAGTTAGCAGGTCCCCATGGGCAGGGTTAGAATCTTTCTGAGTCTCCTCGGGGGTTTTTCCCAGATCTTCACAAAACAAATAAATAAAATCACCAGACCTGGTGTCCCCCTGGTTTGGCTACAAAATGTGTCTTTGAAGGAAGTGCACTGGTCCCTGCCCTAACGTGAAGGTTTGTTTGTCTCACTCCTACCAGCTGAAGTTTGATGATTGTTCTTCCAGCCAGAACAGCCAAAATCTGTCCTGTGCTTTTTTTCTGCTGGAAGTTGTTACCAGCCACTGAGCACCGTCTGATCCCCATCCAAACTGCCAAACACACCACCCTAAGGTCCTAAGATGAGGGTGTTACTGAGCAGACTGTGTTGGGCTGGGGATTGCGGGAAATGGATACCCAGGGAGGTGCCAGAGGATATGAGCAGCCTGCTCCTGCTGGCTCTGTGGCGTGTCTCAGATCGTGTCATTCTGCCATTGCCTGCTGCTGACTTCTCTTTTTTCTTTTTCCCCACCTGTCTGGGCCTCACAGGAGCTGTGGTGAGACTGGGGGCAGCATCCTTGCCTGTGGCTATGGAGGAGCCGGTCTGGGAGGCACCCGTGGCCAGTTGCTCTTATCCTGTGGGTGTTTTAAAACCAAGGGGCAGCCCTGAAATAAGGGGCGAGCTCTCAGGATGATTGGCACCTGACTGGGCTTTCTGAGGCCTAAAAGATGCAGGAATGTAGAAATAAATCACTTCATCCTACAGAGAAGTTCTGTGGAGGGAAGAAAAAGCACTGTGCTCCAGCTGGGAAGTATTTCTACACTGTGTTAGTTTGAACAGCTTCCCCCTGGTGCTGTTTTTGGTGCTGGTCCACAGCAGCATGAGCCGCTGACAGACCTGCTCGGAGGGGATTAGTGAGCAAATCCTTCTGTGGGACTGGGCAGGCTCCAGGGTGGGTGGCACAGCTACCTGCCAGCCCCCCAGCCGCCAGCCCGGTCCCGACATGGTTCGCCCTCTGTGTCTCTGCTGGGAGAGGAACTCGGGACATCATGCCACGACCCTATGGAAAACATCACCTTCAAATGATGGCTGAGCCTTAGTAGGTGTCAGCCCTGGGGTGATGGTCTGGGTGCACCCCTGGCTCTTTGGGGCAGCCTCTCATGATGCCCACAGCTTTCGGGCAGTGCTGGTCACAGGACCTGTGACACCACCTTGTCAGGATGGGTTTATTTTATTTGCTTCAATATGAAGATGGCGTCACCCTCAATTAATTCTTGTGCTGTTGCACAATGTGGAGGTATCTGCGGTTCACTGGTGCCGGGGCTTTCCCTCTGCCACTTCCCCCTCCTCCTCATCCTGGAGGGAAAACTGGCAGAGCGAGTCCTCTGGGGCTGAAACTGCCCCACCGCCCTGCTGTGCTCCCACTTGGCCAAGGTTGTCATTAGAGGTAATGACCAGCTTCATCCCCACCTCGCTGCTGTGCAGGCACCAGGCACGGAGCTGTCTGTCAGCAAAGGGCTGTACCCACACACGGAGGAGTGGGAGAGCCAGCCGCCTCTTCACCGGAATGCCCCGGCGGCGGGCTCCTCCCCTTACAGCGCCCTGCGCGGTTCGTGTCCCGTGGGATTGGAGCGCCTGGCTCCGGCAGGATCCCAGGGTTTGTATCTCAGAATCGAGTTATTGGAAACCTGATGTTTTCAGCCATCTGCTGAGACCTTGCCTTGCCCACGCCACAGAATCATGGAATCACCTGGGTTGGAAGAGACCCTTTAGATCATCAACTCCAACCACAGCTTAACCCTGCCCAGCCCACCTCTAGACCATGTCCTTAAGGACTTCATCCACACGCCTTTTACACCCCTCCAGGGACAGTGGCTCCACCACCTCCCTGGGCAGCCTGTGCCAATGCCTAACAGCCCCTTTGGTACGGCAATTCTTCCTGATACCTCACCTAAATCTCCCCAGTGCAATTTCAAGCCATTTCCTCTCATCCTGTCACTTGTAATCCTAGAAAAGAGACCGACTGGACACCTCCGCGACTGCCCTGCAGGTAGTTTCAGAGAGCGATAAAGTCTCCCCTCAGCCCCCTTCTCTCAAGGCTAAAGAGCCCCAGCTCCCTCAGCCACTCCTCACAGGACTTGTGCTCCAGCCCCTTCACCTTCACTCAGTCCTGATGAGCTCTTAAGTCACGAGCTGCTCAGAAACAATTTCACTTTGTGGCTCGCTATCCCCTGCACTTGTTTTCTTTGGTGTTCTGCACTAAAACAAACCCAAAGTGGTGGCTTTGTAATGCTTCCCTTCATTAGTGTGAATATTTTTCTCCCTGTTATCAGAGAGATCACTTTGTTCCACGCAATTAAAAGCAGATTACAGGAACTCAAGTTCCACCTGACAGCTCATGCCACGAAGGCCCACACCTGCTTCTGTCCCGCTCGGTCCATTGTTGAGATGCGTTCAGCCTGCCTACACATGAGCACAGATAGACTCTTTACTCAAAGAAATAGAGGATTTTAACCTTTTTTTTTTTCCCCCTCTTTTACATTATTTTTCTCCTTTCCTGTCTCCTGGGCAATCCTTTCCATTGGCAGAGAACTCGCCTGACTCTGCAGCTGTACTTTGGAAAGCGCCATGTAAAAGTGTATCGTCCCAGTCAGCAAATCTCTTTCCCTGCCTGTATTTAGGCTGAGACATGCTGATTTTTTACTTTGGTGTCACAAACAAATCTCTGCTGCCGCCTTTGATCTCCTGAGTGAGTGTCTGATTAGAGGGAGAGCAAACCCAAGCTGGGTTTAGTCCCACCTTGTTCCCAGTGACACCTCTGAGAGCACACTGAGGTTGGTGGTGTTACACAACGCGAAGGATGGGATATGATTTGCCCTGTGAGCCCTTTGTTGTAGGTCATGATGTGAAGGTGGAAGGACTTCAGCTCAGCTGCCAGACCCAGCACCCAGGTTCGATGCATCAAAGTTTCACCCCAGACTCCAAGCAGCAGCAGCACGATGGGGCAGGAGACCTGCTGCTCTTGCTTTATGGCTTTTAAATGCTATGAAAAGAGTTTGCACCTCAGGAGAAGTATTTTTTTTAAGCATTTCTGAATGAATAAAACACATTTCTGCTGACATCAGCGTGCTGTGGAGCAGGTGTACTGTCAGTGAGAAAGGACTTTGTGACATTTACATTTGTTCATCTTCCATGTCCTAATGGTTTGGCAAAGGTTGGCACAGGTAATGGGGAAAAGTGCTTAGGCTGAAGCTTCTGTGTCCGTTTCCATCGCCGGCACGGAGTCACTAGTGCTGTGCTGTTACATCAGATCGCTGCTTATGACATTTTTGCTTCCAATTTCCAATGCCTACAAAAACATTAGGTCCCTGCTGTGTCATCAGATGGCAGCCTGCATGCCCTTGGTGCCCTCAAAGCACCCGGGCTTTTGGTGTTGCCCAGCCTGTGGTCTCACCTGCTGCTCCTGGCTGATGCTTGCTGCCTCTCTGCAGCCTGCTAACAGGAGGGTGGTGAGCCATGGTTTGCCAGCCGGATGCAGACCCTAAGGGCTGAAAAAGCTGCTCGTGGCAAAGGGCTGTGAGTAGCTCACTGGAAATGCTGCCACCTCATCCAAGTGTTTCCACCTTTCCTCAGAAGGAGGAACATCTCCTTTCCAGGCTTTTTTATTTGTCTCTTTCTGTCGTCCTCTAGTGAGGACCATTCACTTACTTTCCCAACACTGTGCCTCCTGGCACTCGGTAGTTAATCCCAGTAGGTCTGTGGTGGGGTGCATCTCCACTGAGCAGCTGGAGTAGCAATGGAAGGAGAAAGAGGTGCTCTGCTTGACAGCACAGACACTGCTGCTTCACTGAGCAAAGCCAGGAAGGTAAATTCCAAGGCATGTGACTGGGCAGAATGGGGCTTTTTAAATCAAACTGTTTATTAACCGGGCACTGGAGCGTGCAGCATCAGCACGCGACCCCGTAGAGTAATGCTTTCCCAGTTCAGCACAGCTTGCAGAAGCTGGTGTTTTTCACGGGTTCTGTTTGCATTTCTTAACACTACAGCAGGGGAAAAACACCAGGAAAAAAACCTGAAACCAGAGTTTGGGAACTCTGAAGAACGTTCTGCTCACAAGTTTCTGTGTGTTGAGTCTTTGTGAGGAAAAGGGTGAAAGTGAAATACTGTTGGGGCTTTGGTTTGTTAAACAAATGAATTCCCCGAGTCCAACCACAGGTCCTTACGGATTGAGCACAGGGAGGACTCCAGGGCCCAGGAGGTGAAGCCTCCTCCTGTGACACTGAGGGCTGTGCAGGGAGGTTTCTTCTTTCCCAAGGTACTGCCATGAGCTGTGCCTTCTCAGGGCTCTTAACCATCATTTGGGACTCAGCAGGCAATACCCAGCTCTGCTGCCAAGAAACCCGGTCAGAGGTGTGTTAACAGCCTGCAGCACTCAGCTCCAAGGCCAACCAAAGCATCAAGCGTTCCTCTTCATAAATCCAAACAAAACTGATACCATGACATTGACCAAAGTCTGCCTGACTCGTACATGCACTCCGGGCTTGTCCTCCTTCCCACCGAGCTGTTCTCATTTCTCACCAAGAGAACATAGTCCTCTGATGTGGCACAAAGACAGGGGCCAACTTCCTCTCTCTGGTTAAATCAAAAGGATTTGAAAGACACTTCCTGGTGCGTGCTCTGGAGCTGATGTGGGGATTCTCCCGGGGACCAGGAGCCGGAAGGTTCTGCCTTCCCTCGGGGCGATCCGTGGGTCTGGGTACAAAAGCAGGAAAATGAACCGGAGCCAACTCGTGGCTCAACGCTGGGATATTGCAACTGACTCAGGCGGAATGAATTTATTGCCAGCAGGATAAAGGCGCCTGTTTCAATTTGTTAATTTGATAAGCAAGCCAGAGTAGGGAACGGTGGGAGGGCAGCGGAGCCAAGAGAAGGTGCGGCCGGAGGAGAGCGTGGGGTGTGCGGCCCGGGGGAGGAGGGGGGTCTCAAGGGTGTTCTCCAGCTCCTGACCCCGCAGCAGCCCGCCCCGGGGTTTCCTCTTCCACACGCAGACACCGCACAGCACGGGCCGGAACTGCCGCCCTGCTCCTTCTGTTCCGTGCTGCTGCCCGCGGGAAGGGGCCTCGTCCCCTGGAGCGCGGCGAGAGGCGGCGCCGGCCTTCCNGCGCCGCCCCCCCCCCCCCCCCCCCCCCCCCGCCGCTAACCCCCCGCCCGCCCCCTCCCGTCTCCCAGGCTCCGGGCCGAGGCGCCGCTTTGCTGTGAGGCGACGGGGCTGCCCGGCGCGGGTGCCGCTCCCCAGCGGTGACGGGGCGCCCAAGGGACACCAGACGCGCCTGGGCGCCGCGGCGGGGCCCCAAGGCTGCCCGCGGCCCCGGCAAGGCCCGACGGCGAGGCGGAAACAGAGCGAAGGCGATACGGCTCAATGTGTGTATGGGGGGGCGTGGGTGTGGGAGGGTCTCCATGTCTCCCAGCATCGTCCGCGCGGCCGCGGGGCACGCCGGGAGCCGCCGGCA